>KZ993838.1:0-33731 GCA_003614705.1 Blyttiomyces helicus | reverse complement strand
TTCCAAGCATACGCAAACCTGATGTGTATACTGACACGTCGATCATTTTCTTCTCAATAATACACGGATACTTGATGCTCAATCACTGTTCCACGTCATGGCATATATCTTTTTTTGTTTTTTGAACTGACGAAAAGATTCCTGGGAAATAAAGATGGCACTTGTAAATCATGCGAAAGGCGGACAAAACAGTTATGTAGTCGACAATGTTTTCTTGTGAGTCAACAATAGATTCTTCAAGCACAGTTTGAAATGTTTTGATGGCGTCTTGGATAAGTTCAGGAACATTGTCTATCGAAATCAAATCAGATTCAAACACATCCATTTTCAAGTCCAGATCCACAAAGAACTTGTTGACTGCTTTGCTTTTTTCCGAAATAGAATTGTGACCTTTTTCTAGCACATCAGACTTTTCAGTGTTTAAGTATCGAACATAACTTTCAAAAAACTCTTTCGAATTCGCGTATGGGATACTGAGCTTCTTGGTTCTTTGATTGAACGCCGTATGAGTGTGTTCCTTTGGACCACTAAGAAATTTGTAATAATTTACGAGCGCTCCGAGTTCTTTAACACTCATATCGATTGTTGTCAAGTGAATCAAATTGTATGACAAATGTGTCTTTTATATACCCATGATCAACATAATCAATGCAATCAGTTGTTTATTTTGTTTATCGATAAATGAGATAATCCCAATCGCAATAAAAATCAATTCTGTCAATTTGAAAAACTGATTTATCGATATATAAAAATTTACTAATGTGAAGTATCACATATGTAATAGATACCACACATAAAACAATAAATATTGTGTGAAAATTATATTTTGGCTTACAACATGATTACAAAAAAATTACACCAAAGTGTGATCATTTATCGATAAATGTCATTCTAAAAAAACTCAAACTGTCCTGCGTAAATGTCATAGGCCTTGGGTCCATCAGCATCCTCAATGAAAGCGGAATTCATATCTCCTGTGTTTTTACTATTTTCAAGGCCTGCGCAGTTCTTTCTGATCGATGCAAGATGGCGTTCTAAAAGTTGGTTTCATCTTCCTAAAATTGTCTTTAATTTGCTGATAAGTATAGGTTGATCTATGCTATATATAAAACCATGCATCATATTCAAGGCAACTTTGGCTTGTGTGTATGCAATTTGATAATTGTCGGCACATCGAAACAAGGGTTTTTCAGAATCTTGTTCGATTTTTAGCACGTGATTTGCTGCCTCTATGGCTAGATCAAAGTTGTTTGCGTTTTTTGCTCTCCAACCGTAAATGGAAAAGAACAAATTGATGATATTTGTATCCAAATAAAAATGCGATGGTGTACCTAGGATCTGGTTTCGATAATCTGTTTCTTGATTGAAGGAAAGTATGTCTGATGCTTCGGTTTGTTGAAGCTTTTGGACAAGGATAAAAATGAGAATAACTGCAAAGATGTAAGCAGAATTTGCCTTAATCACTCGAGTGCTAAGAAAGATAATTATCAATCCGATGAGCACATAAACAAAGTCTGACGGAATTCCCGTCGATAGAATTTTCTCAAATATATTTGATGGTTTTGTGTCGGATGTATTATCCATCAGGAACTTTGATAGTCGACGTGAAATAAAAAACACGTCACGGACTGTCAAGAGTCCGGTTAAAGATACATTTTTGAAGCCACAACATCGTTTTTGTCCATCTTCTTATCATGCCTCTTTGCGTAAATATTCTTCGTGATCTTCTTTTATGTGGAAGACACCTTCCTTTTGCAAATGAAAAAATAATCAAGACATTTCCAACCGCTCTTGAATTAATCCGAATAGACCTTGATGGTATTTCAATAGATGAAATTATAAGCAAAAACTTTTGTGGCTTTATCTATCCAAAAGTCCTTCTTCTTGGCAGAAAGACTCCTCCCTTAGATGGGTTGATAACTGCGACAATATTCGGTCACAAAGACATTTTCAGAGTATATCTGCAAACATACAAGAATTCCTTCAATCGACTGTTTTTGAAATTTCAAATTGAAAAGACACAGCGAATAATGCCATTGGCAGGAAATGTGGATCTTCTTAGATTTTTGACTATAGAATTGCGCCAGCCTCTTGACCCAGATCTTGCTCAGGAAATATATTCGAATTGCGATATTGAATGTGACGAAAACAAAGAAACGGATGTCAAATTGAGGATGTTTGTGTCTCAAGAACTGTGCATTAAACCTTCATCTCAATCAGTTTTGAATATGATTGTGCAAAACATTGATTTCACACAATTTATCGATAAATGCGAATTTTCCAAAGAAATGTTTCTTGCTTACCTCCTTAATGTTTATACCCGTGGTTATCAAAACTCAAATTCAGAAAAGAGCCTGGAAATAAAAAAAAACGTGTGGGATTACGCAAGAGAAAATGATCACGCTATGACATTTGATAATCACGAGATTTCTATGCTTAAGAAAATGAGAATACTTTCTTGGGTCAACAAAGAATATATGTTTGGTAATTTGAAGGAGACTCTAGATGATGAGTATATTCCTGTAAATAATTTTCGATTTACTTTAAACATTTTTGAATGGAATTTGGAAAATTTCGGAGTCGCAGGAATTCGAGATCCCGAAAAACTATTCATAAAACTATTGAAAAAAAGGGATATTCGAGGTCTTGATTTTCTAATCAACAAAGCAAATTGGATGCCTGAAAACATTTCCGTAGAAGCTTTGGATGAGATGGCGAAATGTTCGAATGTTGCAAAGTTTGTCATGAATAATTTTGGCCTCGACTGGACAGAATATTTTTCTGTTTTTGGCGATTAGTTGAAGATCATGTTCTGTTGGAAAACCTATAAATACATGATTAATTTCACATATATAATCTTTGAGTGATGATGATAATTTACGCGAGTGAGTTGGCGGCTTGTATAGGTTTGAACAAATATCGGCCGGTTCCAGATCTTGCTCTTAAAGTCTGGCGGCGAACAAACGAAAATAGCTACAATAACGCTGTAAATCGTAACAATATTGAAAAACAACGAAGCATCGAGACAACTATATCAAACCTGAATGTGAAAGCTCAAGTAGATGCTTTGATCGAATCAGATAAAGCATCGGTGACGAACCAAGTTGCAAATCTGATTCAAGGTTTAGTAAAAGATAAAATGCTGAAAGACGGCACAGGAACAGAGGCGGCCGTTATAATGTCTTTTGTTTACCAAGAACGTGGGAAAAAGTCAGAAGATGATATTATTAATCGAAGCCAGGAGATTATATCGAAACCGATTCAAAATAGGAATGACAAGTTTTACAAAAAGAAACTATTCAAAAATGACGAAGAAAAAATTAATGTCTTTCTCGGGGGAAAAGTAGACGGAATCACCTCTGACGGACAATTGATAGAAGTTAAAAACAGACAAAACCGGTTGTTTAACATGGCTCCAATGTATGAAAGAGTTCAGATTCATGCCTACATGTTTCTTACTGACATTAAAGAATGCCAACACATTCAATCATTCGACAAGAAAGAAATCACCACTATAGTCCATTTTGAACAAGAATTTTGGAATATGATAAAACAAAAACTGTTATCATTTGTCACAAACTTACAAAATCTTATCGAATGTGAACTGATGCAGGATGAACTGTTAACATTAAATATTTTTCCGAGAAATGTAATTTGACGAGTATCTGATCATTTTCCTTGTATTTCGCGATGTTTACTATTCATGATTTCCAATATATTTCTTTTGATTACCATTATTTCAGTGGTTGCAAATCCTCTGAACGTTGTTCGCGGGAAAAATGTTGTATTCGTGACGAGATGAGAACTTGAATTCAACACAATCACGTCGCCGATTTCAATGTTTATTTGGGGGATCATTTTCAAATATCCTTTTGAAAGGGAGTCTTCTATGTTTTCGAGAATTTCAGATACATAATCAAACACGCTCCTTTTTTGTAATCTAATACTTCTAATTCGTTGTACATGTTGTCAGATTTCACAAAATTTTGACCATTGCCATTCAATGTTCATATATTATTCAACCAAGGTTTTATCGATAATCAATAATTGCATTGTCTCTGGTATGAACGTATTCACAGAAAGTCGTTAATGTTGATAATGTGTGAAAAAATATTATAAGTATCAAATTTATAAACCATGTATCGTCGAAAAAAGGTTCAGACAGTAATGTTAGGAAGAGGAATTTTGGATTTTTGGAAAAGGGGCAAACCAACATCACAATTAAATAAAATTTCTAAAACCCTCGATGCAAAATTGCAAGAAATGATATGGAGTGCAAAAGATAATATGACCAAAAATGGAAAGAATTTTGCAATTATAAAAGAAGCTGATGCATTGGATAATAAGGCTGCTGTCAGACGTGCTGTTCGTAAAGCACTTTCAGTTTTGTTTCAATCCGAAATCCTTCATTTCATCTTAGATTTTGTTATTGGTGCAAAAAGCGCAAATATTATCACATCGAACCCGGAATATTTGGCTTGGGTGCAAATCCAAATTTCAGAATTGATTTGGAAATATCAGCCTGATATAACCAGCTCAGTTTTACAACAAGTCCAAAGTTCTTATCAAATATTAATCTATTTTGGGCTAGGTTCTTTTGTAGAGTATTTAAATTACTGGTTTCTATATGCTGTTTGCTTTGCGATTTTCTTCATTGTCGCTGCCCATGCTTCCGAATGGATTCGTTTCATTGGAAACAAATCTGGATTTTTTCCTCGCGAATTTCCAAAACTGAGGTCTTACGAACTATATAGACTCGTTCGAAATGAAAAAATACCCAAGTTTAAAAGTAAATCAAGAACCAAGTCATTTCGGAAAAAGAAAAAGTCAAAGATTGTCAGAAAAAAGACAAAGAGAACGTCAATCACGAAATTGCAGGAGCAAAAGCACTTGTCGAAAGCGTCCTTTCCAATGTGACTGAATATATTTCAACTATTAATTTGTTCATCTCAAAGATTGCACCAGGCGCAGATAGTCTTTGATTTCTCTGTTTATATTTTTTGAAGCAACGAGATACTTTTGAATCAAAATTTCGAACTGTTCCTCATTTTTATTGCTGAATACTATTAATTCCATAACACTTGTAAACCCATAGACATGATGATGAATATCTGAAATTCGATTTAAGAACAGGTTATTCCACTCTTCAGGAGAACCAGTAACAATTACTTCATTCATCTCCCAAAGTTTGACGTCTTTGACAATATCGGATTGAATGAAAAAAACATCTTTGGGACGTGCCATTTCTAAAGCATTAAAACGAAGAATGGATAAAAGTCTTCTGATATGTGTTCTAAGCCTGTAAATATCTATATCTGGTAATTCATCTTCGAGAAAATTGAAATTGGTTCGAAAAACATTGGAAAGTAACTTTGTCATTTGAACTTGAATGTCGAGGATTTTCAAAAAAATTGCGGATTTGCCAAAATTGGCGTGGTTCACCTTTTCGCTTTCTTTCATTTCATATTCGAACATGTCCGCGATGCTCTTATTACGGGAAATATCATCTGTCAGCAAAAGAAATGGATAAAAGTACATTTAAATTCAATGTTATTATTTGTTTAGTATGTTTCTATCACTAATGTAAAAACTTTAATTATTTTTTTTGTCAGCTCTTTCAACAATAATGGTTTTACGTTGCGATTTCTAAGATAACTAGGATTCAAAGGAGAATAATTCATTAAAGTCTCCGAATTGTGGAAAGTTGTCTTTTTCTTTTTAAAGAACGTTGACAAATCGTCTATTTCGTTGTCGTTGAAAATTTCTGGAGAACGTTTTCGAGAAATCTTGCTCGAATTCAAAATTTTCTCATCGAGTAAAATTTTGATTCTAACAAATCCGATAATGAAGCGTGTTCGAATCGTGCTCGAATGTGATTCGCGGATTTTTTGTCAAATTTGAAAGGTTCCAGCAATGAAATCGTCATTCCGGGTGTCTTCAGATTTTTAACTGCGTTGATCAACTCCTTCAATCGCGGAATGCCTGTAATTACAGTTTTGTTTCCAGTTCCAGAAAGGTGGAAAGAATTCAATGTCATTTGCGTAGCCGGTTCTCCGACAGATTGCGCTGCAATAACCTCACGGATTCTCCTGGGTGAATCAGTCCCCTATAATATTTTTCTTCAATCTTTGCAAGAAGCCAAGAGAATGCCTCTTTATTCAATTTCCATCGTTCTATAACTTGCCTTGAAGACAATAACGATTGCACAAGGATTCCAAATAACATTGAAGGGTTGTCACTCAGTCGATCCCATTTTTCATTTTCAATAGATGAGGTTTTTGTTTGATAGAAAGTTTGAATGTGATGGCCAAAGTTTCAAACGGAGAGAGAAAACTTGACTGAAAATCTGAGGATTTTCTGCCATTGAACCGTTTTTCCAAGGATGTAACTTTCCAGCACGAGTAATCATTCGTTTAATGTTCAGAGGAAGTGGCCAGTTGTCTTCGGGAATGCGCATTGTATCCCTGAGAAACTTTCTGTCGAGTTGAAGAACTATCCACTCTGACTTTTCAAGATTTGAATTATAGTAATCTCTTTCGAATTCAAAATCAGGTAGAAGCATTGTAGGAAATGTTTGTCTTTCGATTGCATTTCCGTCGAAGCCATCTTCCCCATAGTAAAATTGAAATAGATCATTCCGGCTGTTTCTAACTGTTCCGTCATATTTGATAATCAGATCTTCCAGTGCTTTTACAAGCCTTCTTTGAATATAACCTGTCTCTGCAGTTTTGACGGCAGTATCAATTAAACCTTCGCGTCCTCCCATTGCGTGGAAAAACAATTCTTGTGGCGTCAATCCTGTAATGAAGGAATTCATTACAAACCCTCGACTCTCAGGTGAATCATCAAAGATCGAAAATGACGGCAACGTGCGGTATTTGAAACCCCACGGAATGCGTTTACCATCCACAATCTGTTGACCGACATTGGCCGAAATCTGACAAATATTCAAGATCGATCCTTTTGAACCCGCCTCTACCATTTGTTTGATATTATTGAACTTTGGCAAAGATTCGTTGGCCAGTTTTCCGGAGATGTCACGAGCTTTTGCCAAAAAATCCTGAATATTATTTTCCTTTGTTTCGTCTATGGACAAGCTGCCTCGGGGAATGATCCTTCCCTCATAATACATTTCAATCATTTCGGATACTTTTTCGCATTGTTTTTGTATGGTTTTCTGTATGTGTTTTTGAGTGTCTTGCGAAATAATTGCATCGCCCAAACCAACGCTAAAGCCATGATGAAGAAGCCAATAGTTGACGACCTGTGCTGCGTTGTCCATAAAATCTCTCGCAGCACATGAACCATAATCGTTGTATATAATATGTACGATTCCACCGGCTGACGCTCCCACAGTTTTTTTGCAAATTATTCCAGATATAAGTTCTCCATCATCTATCAGCACATTCGTGTCCCAAGGTGAAAGTTTCTCGAATTCATGTTTTTCTGCAAAAGAGGACGTTTTTTTTTCGAAAGCTTCTTTCTTTTCTGCATGCAGATAGTGGTATCCTTTAAGATCGATTCGTGGAAGGATCATCGAAATGATCTGCTTCCCTGTCCATAGTGGTAAAGGTTTGACTATAGCTGGTTGCGGTAGGATGCCATCGAAATCTTTGATCCAAAGGACCATATTCATGAGATCATGTTTGCTGATGAATACGTCCCTTTCTGTCATTTTTCGAATACCGCACAATGCATCTTGAACAAGAGCATTTACAGGTTTGCTGGCTTGAGATGACATCAGATTCTTAGAAACAGTCATAAGAGTCTCGAGTTCAGCACGAGTTGTCTGTTGCACTGGCATGTGCAGGTTCATTTCGTCACCTAAGAAAAAAGAGCAAGATTTAGAACATGAAGAAAATAATAACAGATAAAATCGATTTTCTAGAAATTTACTTACCGTCAAAGTCAGCATTGTATGATGCTGTGACATTCACGTTCAATCGAAACGTCGAGTAGTCCATCACTTTTGCGTGGTGCGCCATCATCGACATTTTGTGCAGTGTTGGTTGACGATTGAAAATAACGTAATCACCGTCAATCATATGTTTTTTCAAAATATCTCCAATCTTTACTCGTGGTTTGATTTTGACCTTTTTCAAACCGAATCTTTTTCCGTCAACACCGCTAAAGTAAAATCTCGCACCAGGGTAGTTTGGACTGTTGTTGACGAGTTTTTGCATTTTTTCGATATTCAAAGCGTTTACAGTTTCTGGAAATGTCAGATTGATCGCTATTGACTTTGGAACACCTACTTCTTCGATTGAAATATAGGGGTCGCCTGTGATGACCGAACGAGCACAAAAATCAACTCTTTTCCCCATCATATTTCCACGTATGCGACCCTCCTTCCCCTTCAAACGAGCTGAAATAGATTCGATAGGCCTTCCGCCTTTTTGCAATGACTGATCCACCCCGAAAACTTCATTGTCCATATAGTTTGTCACGTTTACTTCAAGAGCTTTTCGGAAGATGTTGATGCTGGCGCCATGTTCGTTTTATTCAATAGAATTACTGAATCTGACAATGTTGTTCAGCATGTGAGTTAAATCGTCTTCTCCTTTTCCAGTGTGATCCATTGAGACACTCGGACGAACACATGGAGGAGGCACTGGTAAAACAGTAATGATCATCCACTTGGGACGTGCATTTTCAGGATTCAAACCGATAAGTCTGCAAGTTTCGTCGGTGATTCGTTCCAATATTTCCCGTGCATCGGAAGCAGACAGCTGAATGCGATTCGCTTTTTTATCTCGGGGAAGGTAAAAAATGTCTTTTCCGATACGACGCAAAGGAAGCAATTGGGTTTCGCAATCTGGATATTCGCAAACCAGTTTGCTTTTTGCATAGTTCCAAGAAAAAGAAAATTTGTCCTTTACATGTTGAAGTTTCTTGTATCTTTGATCATCTGGAAGTAATCGAAATCTAGCACACCTATGACAAACACATTCCAATATTTTTTTAACAGTTTTAATGAATCCTATATGATAGACCGGTTGCGCAAGCTCAATATGTCCGAAATGACCTGAACAATTGTTTATTGTTTCCCCACAGGTAAAACAACGTTCGCTTCTGTCCACGCAACCCATGCGAGGATCTGCCAATCCACCGACTTTTGGTCTCTTGTCGTTTTCGTAAAGCTGATCATGTTCGATCTTCACAAAGGACATTTGCCTGATTTCATCAGGAGACAATATACCAAACTCGACATTTTTACATTCTCGAACGGGTGCTGAAGAATGGGAATATTCGTACGACATTATTGTTTTTTTATCATGTAAGGATCATGAATATGTCCGTATATTTATATTCCTTCACTTTAAATTTGGTATTTATCGATAAAACCAATGTTATTTCGTTGCAATTCAAAGTAAAATTTGCATTTATTGATAACTCAGAGTCGAAATGTGATAAATCGTTTATCGATAAATGGTCATGTTTGTTGCAAAAACGTTGTGAACTCAATTTTAAAAAAGCTGTTTGTAAAAATTGAAATCACGTCCAAATTATTCTTTATTTTGTTGTCAACGTATAAACAATTTTTAGACTATCATGAAGATTACATACTTTTACAAAAAGATGTGCCCGTACTCATCAAAAACAAAACAATTACTTGTATCTACATTCGGCTCGTGTGAGAATTCGAGTATTCGTGGGTTCCCCGTTGACGACGATCCGACAGGCTTCAAAAAATCATTGAGTAAAACGTGCAAAAAGGAAATTACAACTTTTCCGCAGATATTTGTTAACAATGTCCACATTGGGGGATTCGAAGATTTTCAAAATTTTATTTCCGACCGTTTCCATGTTTATCGATAAACGACATTATTGCAATTATGCCCAGATCCATGTGAAGACTTAAGCCAGCGTAACATTACACATCTTCAAAATATACCAGCAAACATGAAATTGGATTAAGAATGGAGTCTTTCAAAATGGCGACCAAAACCATGATTTCTTTGGGCAGTCCTTAGCATCCTCCGGTTTTTCAGGTTTATCTCCACTTTTCCGTTCTTTGTCATCTTTTCCTTGATCCTTATAGCGTTTGTCATTTATTTTTTCTACATTGTCATCTTTTCCTTGATCCTTATCGCGTTTCCCATTTATTTTTTCAACATTGTCATATTTTATCTCACTTTCAGCAAAGTAATTTCTTATTTCTTCTGTACAGTAATCTTCATGTTCTTCAGCCACTGAATCGATTGATTGGATATTAACACAGTTGTCTCCTACTGAACCTTGTGAATCAAATGCTTGGCCAAATTCTTTTGAACCAATTGGTTGGATATTAACAAAGTAATCTCGATCACATTCAACATTATCTGCAGCATATCCATCGCGATAACACATTCCAACATGATCGACATCTACCGTTGGACTACCACAGTCCCATCATTTTGCGACATTAAGGCAATTGGTCCTTCAAATTTATCAGTTGATTGTGTATGACAATGACACTGTTTAATTTCAGTGTTTTCCTTTGTTTTTCGGATTGTAAATAGATCATTGTCGCCACCATATTTTGTTGGACATATCGAAAGAACGAAACAACCATTCCTTGGTAAGCCTAAATTTACCACTTTGTCTTTTCCCAAACGGATTATTTTTAGACCACAATTTGCATCATTAAATAGATCACACGCGCATTCGACGTAAGTGTCAGAAATCTTATCTTGCCCAGTATTTACATTGTTGTTAGTGATAGTTTGAGGCGACTTGGTTGAGCTATTAAAGATAGTTCCAGGCGACTCGGTTGATTGTTCTTTAACAACGTTTGTTTCGGAGTAAAGGGATTTGGCTTGGTTTGCCATCAAATATATCTTTTGAAGTTGTTCTTCCATTAACGTTACATATTCTTTGATTTTGTCGTTCTTTCCTTCAACCAATTTGAAATTTTCTTCGAGAACGCATACTCTATCATTTAAAGCACGTAACAAAATATTTTCATCGGGCCATTTTGACACATGTTCCAACTGTTCTGAAGTATAGAATGTGCGGACGTTAGGTATTTTGCAAACACTTCGATAATCTGGATATTCCAATCCACTTCTAATTTTGGTGATGTCTGGATAAAAGCGCATGTGTATACTATGATTTATTTATTCATGGTAGATGAAAAAAATCCAGCGCGTTCATTATGGACACCGGGAAGAAACGCACATATAAGAAATATATTTGCATTTGTAAATAATCATGCCAACTGTACTAAACCGTACAAACGAAGATGTTTTCGAGAATATCGTAATGTTTATCGATAAATCGGATACTTACATTACATTGCTTCAAACCTGTCGTTTCTTGAATCGAATTTGCTCAGGATATGTGGTCAGAAAGGTAGCATTTGATAAATGGTTTCCGAGACCTTTTACATGGCATCAAATAAAGGATGTAAACGCCCGTGATTTATCTCTGTGTTCAAGGTGGTATCGTTCCACTTTCTACAATGAACTCGTAAGTGATGTTTGCAATCAAATCTGGTTTTCTTCTTTCCTTGATCAACTACTACGAATAGAAGAGAGACATATTTACAAAATTTGGGAAATGATCTTTCTTAATCCCACGAAACATGTCATAAAAGATCCGCACGTTGAAAAAAGAAGAACAAATTGTAGACTTCACTTGACGGCTTTGACAAACCGAGTCATCTATCTTTTTGGAAAGGATCTGGTGATCAACGATCGATTTATTTTGAAATGTTTTGAATCACAAATGAGAAACGTTCTGATGAATATTTTGATTAATCAAAAAATATTCAACATTCAAATATCAGAAAAATCATTGTACGATTTGTATGTACTTTTTGCTTGTGACTATCAAGATTATGAAATAATATCAAAACTTTACAAAGACATGAAAATGAATCATTTGGAGTATGCAATCAGATCGGCATCTTTTAAATTTCTAATGACACTTTACAAGAACAGGCGTTCAATACCTGAATTTGATGACAATATCAAAATTCTAGATGAAATGATTGCAGCTAAAAATCCTCTTCAGTTCAAATTCTTTTCTTGGTGCAGACAAAACTGTTAAGAAAGGGTGTTGTATTTTTTATTCTTTAATATTAAAGAAATTAAAGGAAAAGAAAACAATAGATACCATGAACTGGATTTCGATAATAGCCATCGCTGTAATTATTATCTGCGCCTTTTTTGTCCAAGGCTGCGTTTTTGAAAAATTTCTGCCAGAGGACGCAAACTCCAAGGAGACATTATATAGATTATTGCAAAAGTACAGACTATATTGGAATCGCGGAACATCACATATTCCATCACAGGCAGCATTTTAGCAGATTCGATTTCCCAAGAGAAGCTATCAAATACGTCATCGACAGCGAGCATCCTGATTCCATATGTTCAAATAGGCAAGTTTTTGGACACAATCACCGACTTTCTGCAGTATGGATTAGATGTGAACGATCTTCCTGATGGCGGTTACAAAATCGGCGCAGCTATTTCTGCTCCGTGGGCCTCGCAAATTGCGGTAGTGGTGCATCCTGTATATGATGTAGGTGGCCAATGGATAACAAAATCTAAAATTCCAGGAGTACAAGAAGTGTTTGGAACCAATGAACTCTTTCCCACGAGAATGTATAAGCTAGGTGAATTATATTTACCAGGTCCTTTAGATCCAGTTCAATATCTAAAGAGGAATTATATTTTTCGTTACAATCATCTTGGTAGAAAAGAGTTCAAACTAGGTCAACAGAGGGACAAAAATGTGTGCAAAGATTACGAATATTATAAAAACTTGAATGGAAAACCGACAACTTTCTTGGAACCACAACCCCCAATAATCTATCAAAACAATTATTCACATTATTATGAATCAGACATTGACGGAATCAACGGAATTCAACTGGATCCAAGACCAATACCCGGGTTCAATCACAACAGACGTTAGAAACTTAATATCATTTCATATCCATCTTCGCCGTCCTCATAGTAACTTTTTTCATATTTACTTTTCGTAAATCCAAACTTTGTGTAAAGGTTTTGAGCACTCGTGTTTCCTACTCGAACATTTAATTTCACATCAACAAAAGTTTTTTTGAATTCAGACAAACTTTTTCCCATTAAACATTCTGCGATGTGTTTTCGTCGATAATCTTTTTCAACTGCCAAAGATGCAATCAGACCTTGGTTGTTCACAACCAATCCTAGAACATATCCAACCAGTTTATCTTTATCGTACGCCACAAAGCTGTAAGATGGACAGTTCATAAGGGCGAACAACCAATCACTCATTGGATAATTTTCAGGAAGAATATTTCTATTGAGGCGATCCATGTTGGCTGCATCCGAAATGATAGCTTTTCGAATTTGCATTCCAGAATCAGTTTTAACATCAGTACATGACATAAATCACTTTTCACTTATTAACTAGTGCGTAGGAAATTGAATTCCATGCGTTTAAAACATCAGTACATGACATAAATCACTTTTCACTTGTTAACTAGTGCGTAGGAAATTGAATTCCATGCGTTTAAATTTATTCATGTTTGCGATGGTATTTATCCATAAATGACATATGTGAAAAACGACATATTTGTGGAAAAATTTATTGCGCACATTTGAATAAACAGTTGAAACTAGAAATATGGAATACGGTCAAACTCAAGCAATATTTCAAAAACCAGTCAAATATGTAGAAAACCGTTTCGGTCTAGCAATAAAAAACGACATTCGAGGGAAAGATGTTGACAAAGAAATGAGAGAGTTTTGGCCCAAATTTGGTCGTGATAGAAACATTACAGGGAATCTTCCTTTTGCCACGTCTCCGCGTCTTTTGCACGTTCCAGTTGATCGTATTATACCAAAAGATTCTCAATTTTCGAGATCTTGTTTTAATGAGAGTCTAGCAGCATCTGGCCCTTTCTATCTCCGAAGATGGCAACCTATGCAGAATGCTCCAATATTGCCGACGTTTGATGATCGTTCAAAGGATCCACGATACGCCACGGACACAAGGAATTTTACTGAAAGCTATGTCACAAGGCAAGTATAGTTACACGACTAAAGTTAATTTATCTTCAAAATTTTTAACTACTTTTTTATTTGAAGGAGAGGTGGGGATGTGCGTTTTTTTTCGATCTTTGGAATAAACCCGGACCGTAACCAAAAAGCAAGACCCTTCGCCATTGAATCGACGTTGCTATATACGACAACGTAAGGTAAATGTTTTTTGATGAATTCACATATGATCTTTCGGTGCTTGTTAAAAAGGTGGACACCAACGAATACCATTTGTCTGTGCATTGAAATACGACCAAGTTGAAGCAGTTCAGTCATTATGTTGCCGGTTCCAAACCAAAAAACAACAACATTGGATTTATCAAAAAATTCCATTTCCCAATGAAATCGTTCGATTTCGTTAATGTCTTCTTTACCCGATATAAATAAGTACGACGGGTGGTCGTGAAGCTTTTGCTTGACAATGTCTTGCCAATTATACGTAGAGTCCACTCCACCAACTAAAAAAATATTGTGAACATATGGTGATGGATTAAAAATGCGATTAGGACACTGCACAAGTATTACTGATGATTGTGCTTCCTTTTCCTCCAATTTTCGCAAAAGTCTGTTGTTTTCATTCTTTAAGTCTTTCAATTGCTGTTCCAGTGACTTAGAGGGGATGTTTGACGAATCATTGGCTTCAACGGTCCCTTTTTTAAATAAAGCTCTTATGATCTATTGACATAATTCCAATATTTGTTTATCGATAAAAAATAGAATATTTACTTTATGATCGTTGATGAATCTTTACAAACTGTTTATCGATAAATAAGTCTATTATTTCGTTTCTAGAGAATGAAAATTCTAGTGATCTTGATTTTCATTGGTAAAATTTTTGAAAAATACACACAGATTTTCCAAAATACTTTGAAAAAAAGGTTTCAATCTTGGAATACCTTTCATTTCTTGACCTAAAATTATTCCAATCAAGAAAAAGAACAATGTTATTATCATCAGACTATTTTTCTCATACATCTTATAACGATTGAAATCTTTAAACTGTTAAATTACGTCTTCTGTACATCGCACTTTGTTATTAAAAACTGCTAGAAATTGCTTGGAAAAGCAACAATTTAATCGTAGTATAATCGAAAGACATTATCGAAACAAACAAGTGATCATGAAAAGAGTCAGATCATTTGCTCCTTGTGTGAGTTGAACACACGACCTTTCGCTTGCAAGGCGAACGCATTGACCACTTTGCTAAAGGAGCTTCATAATGAAATTATTTTTTGAAATAGCTTGACAATTTACGCAAACTATGCACTTCAACTGCTAAAAAATATATTTTGAAAAACAATTTTCATCTTTACCATAACGCAACAAGCACTAAAAATAAACAACAAAGTCAACAAACGAAATTTTGAATACATAATCAGATATATATATCATAAAAAAATATATTTGAAATAAAACTCGGGACATGTCTATTCAAAAGTTTTTAAATAGTTGAGACAGAACGGAAAGAAAGTCGCTCTTTGGCACAAACACCTGTTTTGAGCAGAAGCTTTCGAATAAATGTGGCAATATCATTGTCGAATTGTTTACGACAGGTAAACCACTCTTTTGCTTCTTCTTCGTGAGCTTTATTCCACAAAGCCCTTTCCTCCTTTGTCTTTTTGATTGGGTGCATGAGGTGCTTCTTCACCTGTTCAGGAAGCTCAAAATGAGCGCGGAGGGGACGCAGTTGAAGTCGTTCGCGGGCTGTGCTAACATGACTCTTTCTCACATTCTTGTCCCATGAGCCACAAGGTTTGTTGTCCCACTTTGAAATTTTGAAGATGCTTGCGGCATATTCTATATTGTGGTATTCCTCGGGATGAATTCGGTATGCGATCGTAATCACTCTGTTGTTTTCATGAATTCGAGCGAATTGGATTGTACCATCACGAATAGCTTGTTCGCGATGTCCTTGTTTGTTTACATCGATTTCTTTAAACTGGTTGCAAATTTCCTCCATAAGCTCAGAAGAGAATATTCCCATGGCTGAACGCCTGTCATTCAAATCCGGTTGATGCAGATTTCATAATTTTTTCTCTCCAAAGCGTTGCGAACGGCAGTTTTGATTTTCATTTCGTCAAGCACGTTCTTCAAAGCTTCTTGAACAACTTTTTTCTTTCGGATTTCTTCAAGTACTTTGTCAAAAGTGTTTCGAGTCAATTCTTTAGTATGAAGAGGATGGACAATATCAGTTGCCATGTTTACCATGGGAATCGAACGTTCGTTGCAATTCATTTGAGAATTATTATAGATTCCGAAATGAGTTTTGTTTGAAATATTATCAAGATTAACTTTTTCTTGATCGTTATGTTAAAAGTGAATTGAATTAACACATTTGACTGGACCTTGACCAAACGATTCTTTGGCATATTCAGGTTTAGAACCGTTCATTGGATCATACGGTTTGTTCTCAATTTCAGAAAAAAATTGAGTAGAGAGAAGATCTTTAAAGTACCCACTCATAATGTCTTGAACAGGATGATATGTTTTCATTCACGAGAAACACACTCTTTTTATGCTAGTGGGATACAGTTTATCGATAAATAGCGATTTGAAAAGAAAAATGTTGTTTATCGATAAATTACAATTTGAAGACTTTTTGCAAACTTTTGAGAACCTTTTAAAATTATGTGTAAACTATTTCAAAATATACTCATAATTGGAAAAGAAAAACAAAATCATGTATATCGATAAACTTCACCAAAAAAAGTATTTCAAATTTATTCGTTGATTTGGAAAATAGAATGTAGTTTATTGATAAATATCATTTGGTGATTTGGCAAGAAATTTTTTTCATAGTTTTGGTTGAAGCGATTGTAAAAATAGTTTGGATTCGATTGTAATAATAGTTTAGATTCTACATCGAACCAAAAGAACCGGAAGAACCAGCAAAATCTTCGCTTGGTTGTGGAGAATCTGTTGAGTCTGGAGTGTCATTTTCTGGCATTCCCAAGTCAGTCGGCAAAGACTGGGATACATCGTTAGTATTGTAATTTGGTACAGTGGTGTCTCCTGATGGAGTAACTGGTCCTGTTGCATATGATGAAGTATCTTCATCGATTGATACCAAAGGATTTGCATTTTCAGCAGATTCAGCGAGTTGCTCCTGTCTTTCGTCTGCATCTACATCTACCTCATGTTGTGAAAGAACCTGGTCTGGTGTCATATTTCCAAAAGAGAAGGGTTCATCTCCCGGGTCCGCATCATCGCCTGTTGCGGGCGTCGCTGATGTCGAATCAGAAACTGGAAGAATCGTTCCATTTGCACCATATGTGAGTTTTGTAAGATCGACCAATGTTATGTCTCCAAAGTTGGTTGATGACATTCTTTTGTTTCTTTCAGCTTTAATATAGCTTGACAAATTTTTTTTGAACACTTGTAATATCATTTTGTGCAACACGTTGTGATATCATTTTGTGCAACATTGTGATATCATCTTGTGCAATACATTATATCATCTTGTGCAATACATTCTTATATTTTGAAAAATATCAAAAATTAGTTTTTCAAAATAAAACTGCCGTCTTAAAAAGTGTCCGTTAACATCATGCAAATATTACAGCCGATTTAGTTCGAAAATTCGGTCTTTAAATCGATAGTAAGAATAAAGTGTTAAATAAACATAATGAGATTTTTTTCTTGCCAATAGTTAAACAAACACATAAATGGCAATTCGGAAAAGTAGACGCATTTCAGTGCGTCGCAAGTCATCTCGAAGCGTGAAGAGCTCCAGGTCTCTGTCACGTTCAAGGTCAACACGCCGTACCAGATCTAGGACCAGTTCGAGGAGCACTTCTAGGAAACATTACAAGAGACGAAGGCGCGATGCATCTGAAAGCTCGGCTGATTCAAACGTTTTGATGGTTGCTCCGGATGCATGGAATGAAAATGTGCCCCAAGCCCTAAGAAGGAATAAGCAGTATCCCGCGCCAAAATTAGATCTTGTGTGTCCAGATGGATATTATAATATAAAAGTACAATCAGATCCTGACCGCTATGAGTGTTTTGCACCTTGTGGAGATAAACAACTTTGGGATTCTGAACGCAAAAAATGTTATGATACATGTCCTCCAAGTGAGAAATGGGGATGGAATATGAACCAAGCGGAAGGTGGATGCTTCAAACCCAAAGGCGAAGAACCAACATATGCGAGACCAACTTTCAAATACAATAACCAAATGGAATTGCAGGATAGATTCAAACAATTCCAAAGCAACGTAGATCAAAACCTCGTAGATAATCCAGACTTCCCTGGCCAAAAAATGTACAGGAACCCATTCCTTCAGCAAAGCGCTAATCCAACTGAACCTGCCGCCGCGGCTTCTCCGTCTGCGCAGCCTGATCAGTAACAACCGTTAATACGTCAAATACTTCATTGAACAAATGTGTGAAAGATGAATGGAAAGTTTTTGGTAAAACGTAAGTGTATTGCAAAACCAAATTTGCAATTAATGGTTTATCGATAAACATTTCTGACGTAAAATAAAATTAGTATTTTACTGTGACAAAAAATACTAAAAGGTAGTTTCCAGTTAAAACAAATCCGTTATAAACAACATAAAACCCTGCACATTTGACAATATTTACAGCGACTTTTTCAGATGGTGGTTCTATGTTGAAAAAACTTATTGATATTATCAAGGACAAAGACCATTTGGTACATGGGTGCTTGACGGTTGATGAAAAGGGGATATGCTTGCAATCTATGGATGCAACACATGTAGCACTAGTAGATATTTTTATCAAAAATACCTTGGCAGACACTTATGAATGCTTATCTCCATGTCAATTAGGAATTGATTTTGACACATTTCACAAAATATTAGAATGTTCAGACATGTCCTCATCAACCAAATGCACCATCAAGTATACAGCAAATCATCCAGATCGATTGAAAATTTCTTTTACGTCTTCCGACCAGACATCTGTTCGCAAAAAGTCAAAAATCTCCAAATTTGACATGAAGATTCTCGATATCGAATCGTCAAATATTGAAATTCCAGAATCGGTAAATCACTCTGCTGTCCAGAACGTTGAAGCAGAGACTGTCCAAAAGATTTTTAAAGACCTTTCCGTTTTTTCTGACGATGTTTTGATCAAAAGACAAGGACAGGCTTTGGCATTTTCATCACACAGTGATTCATCAGCCGATGCTACATTTTCATTTGATATTTCTGATGAAGATGATTATTTCGGACAAACAGTTATGGTAGAAAAAGAGCGTTTGAATGACACAGGTTCGATAAATGATACCTCAGTCGAAGCGATTTTTTCTCTGAAATATTTGATTTGGTTTTCCAAAGCAGCGACACTGTGCCCATATGTGACACTCGCTTTTGACCAATCCCAACCGCTACTAATGCAATTTGAAGATCCCTTTTTTTGTTTGAAGTTTTTCCTTGCTCCGAAATGTTCATGATTTCTTTTTACTCGCATGTTTCTATTATTAGGTAGATTTTCAGCAAACAATTTGAAATATAAGAAAGTGTGACAAAAGCAACTTGTTAAGGAAAGAAATATTGGGTCAATTTTGTGCGAACGCAAAAGAGCCGGTGAACTATGGTCGCAACGATGAACATTAAGATCAATGAATTCAAAAAAATTTCATCATGTGAAACAGTCCAGGCTGCGAAAATTGTTGCGAGGAAATCAAAAGCAGCAAAATCTAGATTATCACGAAAAAACTTTGTTTGTGGGAAAAAATCGTAAATACGGATCGCATGAATACCTGTTCGTGGATAACCGAAAATGTTCTTGAATGCACAAGCCATTATACACTATTTCTAAATAATGTTCTTTTTTTTTACAATAAAATCAGTGCGTAGATAGAATTTTTATTATGTTGTAGTTACAGTTCGATTTCCGTAGATAGAATTTTTATTATGTTGTAGTTACAGTTCGATTTCCGCCCCAAGTTCTCTTTCTCCATGTAATCACAGTGTACATATCAACAATTAAGGAAACCAAAGCTTGAACAACGTGCATGATCGGGTATAGAAAAATCACTTTGTATCTTCCCAAGTTGACAGCCGTAATCGACGTGACTATCCAATTGATGCCTAACGGAATCGCAATCGAAATCACGAATGGTTCGACATTTGTCCAAACGATTCCATTGGATTTAGACGATGACCATGACTGCGCGGCAATAATGGTAATGACGATTTGTCCAAAAGTTGTCCCTTTCCAAGATAATTGGAAAAGCTTAAACAGTAAGAGCAATTTGTACTGTTTCCAAATGCTTCTATCCGTAAGCATATAGGTTTCGTTTCCAATCGCTCCGAGAAGCCATCTTCTTCGCTGCTTCACATATTGGAACATAGTTGCAGGAGGATCGGTTTGGCATCGTGCGCTCGGACAAAAGCCGATGGAGTAAGGCGGGAAATTCTGGTGCATAATATGAGTCATAAACCTATCTTCTCCTAGATAATTCCGGTGGTAATCGGTGATTGATTCACTAGGTAAATCAGAAAAATAGATATCCGCAATTTTCAACATGGCCTGTCCTCGAATTGCAGTGAATCCACCGGGCAAACAATTGATTGTTCCCAACATCAGCTCAAGAAAACGATTCATTTCGCCACCGACGTATTCAGTGTCTTGTATAAGTTTCCAAAAGTTGAATCTGTTTTTGCCGGAAGACATACATGTCATGTAACCCGCGAATGCCAGTTTCTTCGGATTTCGATTGAAATTGTATGTTAAATTTCTGATCGCATTGTTGTAAAGATAGTTATCAGAGTCTGTTAAAAGAATAATAGTTTGCTCTGGATCCAGTTTATCTGAACCCAGTTGCTCTGGATGTAGTTGATTGTAGTAATCGTCAACAAGTTGACCTGATCCTCGTGATGATTGATCAGTTGTGCGATTGTTGCTACTTGAAGAAAACATCAGAAACCGTTCTTTGATTCTGGTAAATGTTTTGTGCTGCGTAAGACGTTTGCCTCCATGTTTGAACTTGTGAACAAACAAAGTACTTCCCATGTAAATTGTTGACACTGATTCGTTATTCCGATCATTATAGATACCAAAGTGGGTCAAAATAGATTCATAAACTGCAGAACGCTCATCACTATCAAAAGATATATGAATCTCAATATTTTCGGGAGGGTAATTAGATTTGAGTATGCTCAAGATTCCTTCCTTTAATAATTGAAAAGTTTCGTTGTAAACAGGCAAAATCACAACATATCGAAATACGGTTTTTCCAACCCCTGTACTGTTTATGAGCATTTCTTCATCTGTTTTGACTATTTCACCAAGTGGTTTGTTTCCTATTCTGATCACGATCTAGAATACCACACAGTGATGCATGGTAGAATAAGTATCACGTTCCACCAAGTAGCAAGGATAATCGCCGCGACACGGGTCAGGTGAGGAAGCCAAGAGATAAAGCTCGCAAACGTGCCATACAGGTTGTCTGAGGATCCAAACAAACCGATTAAAATAAAAGGCAAAAATAGACTGCGAAGCACCACGTAAATGACCATAACAACAAAACACAAGGAAATGCTTGTGTGTTGATCATGATTCACCATCACATTGAAGAACGTTCCAATTACGAGAATTGCAAACAAAAACCATTCGACCAATGCAGCGCAGGATACGACGAAGAGCACATATTCGAGCGTTGACAAGTGTGAGAGGAACATGACGGAACAAGAACAACAACAGCGAAATCCTCTGTATTTGAGTCTCATTGTTTACGCGATGCAATCTATCGATAAAGAAACGTGTGTGAATGTGTATTTGAGTATCATTGTTTATGCGTTGTAATCTATCGATAAATAAACATGTGAATGTTTTTCATGTTTTTTTTTAATATTTAAGTATAATTATCGAAACATCATGGAGAAATATCAAGGTTGGATATATCCAGGATATCCTGCACAAAATAGTGCAGCCACGTATCCACAAAACAAAAGCGATGTTTTAAAACCTGAATATTTTACAATCACCGATTCTGGAATACTATCCTTGATTCAATATTTTCCCACGAATCCATCAGATACTTCAAACGCCTTCTCGATTCAAAATATTGCAGATATCAAAGCGAATTCAAGTGAGCAATATGTCACCGTATCAAGTGGAATAACTGGAATGCGAAATTTTTTTCAAATTTCCTCTTCTCAGAACAACGCCATTAACATTTTGGTTTCGTTCGTTGTTGACAATGCTTTGACCGGTATCGAGATAGATTTTGAAAACTTTGGCCAATGGACTTCGACTGATTATACAAACTATAAAAATTTATTGATGGCCCTGTCTAAAGATTTGCATGCAAAAGGCAAGAAATTATCTGTGTGTGGACCAACATGGTCCGGGGATCCGGCAATTAGTCCTTTTCCCAACTGGAATTATTCCGATTTTGTGTCATTGGGAATCGATCAAATGTGTCCCATGATATATGATAATCAGTACGATGTTGGAGGAGGTGGACCTGTTTGTCCGTTTGCTTGGTTGGAGTCCTGGGCAAAATATCTTTTGACTGTTTTTGGCCCGAAGTTCTTGTCGCTGGAATACCGGCTTACGGATACACTGCAACAAGTGGCAAATGGGACATCAAAATATTGACTTTGGATCAGGTCAAAGCTCTTAATGGATATTCTTCGGCAACAAGAGATCCGAATTCAGGAGAAATGATTTTGAATGTCGGCGATAAAGTTTTTGTGAGTAGCGACTCGACAAGTCTCGATTTGAAAAGAGAAGTTTTGATAAAATGCGGAGTAAAATATGTGTCAGTATGGCATTTGGGTGGAAATGATTGGTTTACTTCAGCATAATAAATATGTAAAGATCATGTTGAACCGAATGTGTTTTCAGTAGCATAGGTTACAAAGAGAAACCCGCATTCGCTTTTGTGTTGCTGATATATTTGACAAAGAAGCTGAGATTGAGTGACAAGGTGACCGTTTACAAAAACGTACAAAGCTTTCTCGGGTGATAACCTGATTCTTTTGCGAATCACTACTATAAGATTTGCCAAAGTAAATTCACCGGGAACAAGATATTTTTTTTTGTCTATATGTGGAAGATCACTTTGATTCGACGATCTCTCAATTATAATGGGAATACGATCGGGAAATTTTTGACGAATTCGATCACACTCTTTTTTCCTTTCTTCGAAGGATCTTTGATCTTTGTGAGACATCTCTGAAGATTGACAACCGAAAAACACCATTCTTTAATTTATAATAAACAATAATCTTATACTTTGTTTACTTTTATATCAGACGTTATCAAACGTTGATAAGATAAACGTTTTTTTGAGCTTGAATCTATAAATAGAAGTTAGAGATGAACGTTTTTGCGAGCTTGCATATATAAATAGGATTTTTTCTCAACGATCAACGAGATTCCTGTGAATATTTTCAATAATGTCACTTGATGATATATTTGCAAACGTTTTAGATGATATGGATTACGAAGAAACCGTATCCATGTTACTTTTAGATAATAGCTGTGAACCAAACAGATTTCTTATATTCATGAACAATTTGAATCTCAATTGTCCAATTTTGAAAACTCAAATCAAATCGATGGAATCCTGGGGTGCTTCTTCGACCGGTTATATCCTTTATTCGCCTTCGGATAACAATTTGGAAAGAGAGGAAAAAAATGATATTGATTTTTCCTCTAATTGCAATTCATGTCAGGATGTTTCCTGTTTGGAAGACTTAAAATGGTGCTCAATTAGAAGCATAGATTGGTCATCTACATATCCATGTTTCTTAATAAGCAACAGTACTCAGCTGTGGTCAGTGTATTCCCGAGAACCGTTGAGAATCTTATGGGCCAATAGAGACTATTTTGATTGGTTATTCTTCTTATCGGAAGCGTTCAAAACCTTTTTAGATTCAAAGACAATATACGCCAAAATAGAGCGCCTACTCTGGAAGCCACCGTCAGGTTTGATGGTGAAAAAGATGATGAAAGATATTTCACAGGTGCCAACAAATTGCGAATGAATATAAAGTTAAGAGATATCACACGAGTCGCAAAAACCCAGAAAGGTTGGAAAGCGGGGCAAGTTTTTGACTCCAATTTCAAAATATTTGTACTTTACGATTTTTCCAATTAATTTATCTTTTTCTTGATAAAATTTGATTCTCATTTCATTTGTGAACCCACTTCCTATGTTGAATTCAACATTTTGTGCAGTTCTTACTGTAAAAGAACCCATTATCATACTTGAAGATAAACCAGCTTTTTTCATCAGCCTTTTCCAACCGCCCGTCTTTGTGGGTTCTTTTTCATTATAATTGTTCAAGACCTCATTCACTCGAATCAATACCGCTTCAGAATCAGAAAACCTTTTTAATTTGAGAAGAATTCCTTCGTTGATAGTTGACCTTCCCATCTTATAAAAACCGTCGCCTTTTCGAATCATGACTCCTTCAAAGCCTATATCTAGCACGTATTTTTCGAAGGTCACCAATTCTTTCAAAGATTCAATCTTTTTGGGATAAAGTGGGATGATAGTTGCCTGATTGTTTTTCATTATATGCAGATGCTTGGCAATGTACTGTCTGATGTCATCCATTCTGTGCAAATATGGTTTCTCTGCATCTGTTTCTGTTTGAACAAAATCAAACCAATAGAATGTGAATGGTTTAGAATAGGATTCTGATCCTTGAGACGTCATCACTGCTGATGTCACATCTTGAAATAAACCTGGAATCATAATTTCTCCATCTGCCCCATCGGGCAGCAAATTTTGTAAAGTTTCTCGTATTTTTTGTTTTGGAATCGGCTTGAACTGCCTGGAGACAAGTGACTCGTTGATACGAATGTCTCGAATTCCATCAATTTTTGGTGTGACAAAACATGGAAACTGAATTGACGCCGGATGGACAACATTCGTTGCTAAAAGTGGTTTTTTAATTTTTGGCATGTTTGATTGAATGTTTTTTTTCTATTACTTTGACTTATCATCGGCTTATATTACAATATACCGAACACATAATTTACTATGATAAAAGTTGCGTTATATTTCATAGTAACAATATCTAAACCATTTGTATAAGTACAAGACTTTTCAAAATTCAAAATGCCGAATGGTACCGAAGAGACTTTGCAATTGAGAAGATTTGATTTAGGAAGTATGTACACAGATTCGGTTGTTACAATGATTGGCAGGCGTAGAAGTGGTAAATCCTGGCTCATTCGAGAAATAATGTATTATTTGTCAAAAAAGGGCATGCCTTATGGAAAGATTTACAGTGGAACTGAACATTGCAACCCATTTTTTAAGGATTTTTTCCTGGCATTGTACATTGACAAAGAGTTTACTGACGATGATCTCAAAAGGATTCTCGAGTGTCAAAGGTTAAAAGTCAAGGCAGTAAGAAAAAAACAGGGTGTTAAAGATGGACGCTGCATGCAAAACAACATGCTTCTCATATTCGACGACATGATGTCAGAAGATGATATTTGGAAAAAGAGCAAACAGTTTACAAAACTGTTCGTTGAAGGGCGACATTACAATGTTATGTTTATCATGGCTTTACAATATGTTCTGGGTATGCCTCCAACCATGCGAGATAATGTTGACTACTGTTTTATTTTTGCAAACGATGGACAAAATTTAAAAGAATTATGGGAGAATTATGCTGGCGTCGTTCCATCATTTGATATGTTTAAAAAAATATTCTACCATTGCACGCGAGACCGCGGTTGTTTGGTCATCAACAGAACATCCACATCGGACTCATTATTGGACAAAGTGTTTTTTTACAAAGCAAAAGAGCCACCAAAGTTTAGGGCACGACATGATTTACATTATCAAAGTAGCGATGATGAAGGAAACAATGTGGCAAATGTAAATGAAGCCAAGAACATCGTTGAAGCTTACTGTGGTACGAAAAGATACAGAATCAAAATTGAACATGACGCAGATTACCATAATTTATCGATAAAAACCAACAGAACAAATAGATCAACAGAGAAGAATAGAAATACAATAAAGGTCGACTTGGCACCGTTCGCCAACTTTAAATCGATCGATTTAAGATTAACTTTACTCAAATTGCAAATTTGTTCGGATGACAGTTATGATCTATAACTCCTACGATACGATTCACACAATCAATAGATGCATTGAAGAGTGCAACAAGAGCACAATGTCCCACAGACACGGAGCCGTTATTACGTTCAGATCGAAGATTCTTGCTTCAGCACACAACATTTTTAGGTCCAATGACGCACGGATGCGATCTCAACATGCAGAGATGGCAGTTATTCAAAAGTTTTTGACTAAATATCCCAAGAAAATGTTGGAAAAATGCACCCTTGTCGTGGTCCGCGTTAATCGGCAAGAAAAACTTTGCAATTCGACTCCGTGTGATCAGTGCGCTCGGTGCATAACAAAGTACAAAATACCAACTGTTCTTTTTTCCGATGGCAACAAAACGCAAGACCAGGCAATGGAATCCCATTTCGGATCGACGTGGGGTTCTGATCAATATTCACTTCAAGTATCGTAAATTTACTGATGTTATGTGATCTTGGAGTAAAAGTTAACTTTTGCGTTT
Source organism: Blyttiomyces helicus (assembly GCA_003614705.1). Taxonomy (NCBI): domain Eukaryota; kingdom Fungi; phylum Chytridiomycota; class Chytridiomycetes; genus Blyttiomyces; species Blyttiomyces helicus. The sequence goes on along the minus strand of KZ993838.1, from coordinate 7,183 downwards.
GAAATTGTGTCTTTACTTCTTTTCATGAGTTAACAACACAGACTGCGAATTGTTATGGCAGCTATATTTACAGTCAACGTAATGCTAGGTTCAAGTAATGAATATAGTAACTTTATTGATTTTTGTGGGAATGTTGGTTCATATGTAATCATCGCCAAATCTGAAAACCCTGACGGTTGTCAAGCTATTTTTCATATAGCAGCGTCTCTAGACGGACAGAGAAAGGTGAAAAAAACAGTTGCCATTTCCGGAAGTAATGGTGAACAACTCAATATAATATGGCCAAAAAATGATTCACCTGTCCTATGTTTTGAAAGAGAAGAAAATGCTCCTGAACATGACTGCCACTACAATTAAAAATAATGTAAATTCACTTTCAGGTTTGTAAAGAAAATCATTTGAATCTATCGATAAAGTCAGCTAAAGACAGTGATTGCGTTTGTGTGTCCGATTAACATTAATGAATGTATCGATAAAGTCAGCTAAACACAGTGATTGCGTTTGCGTGTCCGATTTACATTATGTGATAAAGCATATAAAGTCAGTATACGAACAACTTACTAAACTACAAAATGAAACGAAAATCAACGGATCTACTTGAAAAGAAAAATGAAAAGAAAAACGAAAATCGGGTTCTCTCACTATCCTTACGACCAAAAACTCTGGAAGATTTGATTGGACAAGATGAAATGGTTAATCAAATTCGCAATCAATTTCGAACCCGGCTTCCGCATTTTTTCATTATTTCAGATCCTGTAGGATCAGGCAAGACTTCCCTTGCAAGAATTATTGCCCTTTGTATTCAATTGGGAAAATACATTATGTTCAAATGATTGGGCCATTTACAAAAAATTTGACATTGTGGAGATCAATGCAGCAAATCAAACTGGTGTTGATTCTATTCGAGCCATAATCGAAAAATGTCGATTCAAACCAATGCTGCCTTCGAAAGCGAAAATCGTTATATTGGATGAAAGTCACATGTTGACTACTGCCGCACAAAACTGTTTGATTACCGAAACAGAAGATGTCGCCGATCATGTCTTTTTCATATTTTGCACTTCGACTTTGGGAAAGATTATTCCGGCTTTGAAAAGACGTGCCATGCACTTGCTTCCTAAACCACTATACGCCGAAGCTGTCAAGCAGCTGGTCTCATTCGCAGCAAAACAAGCGGATTGGAAGTCCGATCTAACCGAATTTCTGAATGTTGTCGACGAAAACGATATTTCTGCTCCTGGTGTTATTCTGGCATCCGCGGAGCGTCTTTTTTCAGGAATTAATGCCAAAGAAAGTGTTGTGCTATCTGATTCCGGAGCGATTGATGCATTCCAATTAGCGAAAAGTGTTTCTTCTGGTGATTGGCAAAAGTCTGCTAGTTTTCTTTCGCAGATAACTAAGGGAGATATATTTTCTGTTAAATTGTGTGTTCTCGGTTACTTGAAAGCCATACTTTTGAAATCTTCTGGTGAAAAAGCAATGAATCTTTCCAAAGCGATTCTTCTCATATCGGAATCTTCTACTGACGAATCGGTATGCGTTGCTTCGTTAATTGCGTCTATATGTTTAGCATGTGATCATCTGGGACCAAAAGTGAAAAACATTGGTGGTATTAAGACTTAATCAGTTCAATATCAACGCGAACATATTGCATTTGTAGGTACAAGTCAAACATATTTTAAAAAAACACAAATCAAATGTATTGAATTGCTACAGTCAAACAATATATGACGCAAACTGTGTCACTGATGCCATAGGATTATTTTACAAACCAAATATCAGTGTTATAAGTGTTTTGACATCTTCACATCTTCATATATTCACATTATTTTAACAAGCCAAAAATTTGAAAACGATTTGTATTTGAACAACATATAATTCCATTTTCAAATTAAAATATATTTATTACTATGAGGATGTCAATTTAATCAACAATTTTAATCTGAAAATTTATATTATTAATTGTGGAACATAAAATACTTATACAATACATCACTTTGCACGTTTTAATTAGAATAAATGTTTTGATTGGAAAAAATCACAAAAAACATCGGTATCGGTATTTTATCAACCACAAGTTGGTACCGCCGCGCCAGACGCAACAGCACAGATGCCGCTGCAACACAGATTTGAAGAAGTCACTTGGCATGATGCTCCTGAAATAAGACAAGATGATGACGAAGTTGTCGAAATGGAAACCGAAGAAGAAGCGACCCCAGTTGATATAGCAGAAGAAGAAGAAAAAGAAGAAGGAGAGAGGTTGAAGAAGCGGTAATGGTTGATGAACCAGTAAGAATTGACGAAGTGGTAATGGTTGATGAACCAGTAAGAGTTGACGAAGCAGAGACAGATGATGAAATTAAAACCGTTTCGGTGATTGCAATGATTATGTTGGTTCCCGTATGTTTGTAATGTTCGTGATGAACGTGATGGACGTTGTGCCTTTGTTCTTGATTACAATTACATATGGTTGTGACAAAACAAGATGGCGTTTCCGTAATTGGGATCATTGAGGTTGTTATTGTGTTTTCGGCGATTCCCAAGTTCCCAATTGTTGCATTTCCAGTGGCAGTGGTGTTTACATCAACGGTTTCGCTTGTTAAAGGGGTAGCATTGGTATTGACATCAATTGTTTGACTTGTCCGCGTCATGGTAACAGTGGGTGTTTGAATAACGTTCGTCAAAGTGGACATTGTAGTCTCTTGTTCGTGGTGATGTTGTGCGATATGACGATTACCGCCATAAAAATTACTGCTATGAACACGATTTCCGCCATAAAAATTACCGCTATGAACTTGACCATTGTGAGATCTGTAGCGATGGTTTTCATATGCATGATTCTCACCATGACGCGCATCTGTCATTGCGAAAAGCATCATTGCCATAAACATTAATGCCTGAATTTTTCTCATCATTTACACTGTCTTTGATGTTTTGACATCATTCGAATTAGTTTGCTATTTAAACTTTTGGATTTTTAAAGTTTAAAAAAGTTTATCGATAAATGAATTACAAAAACCAAATGTGACCGGATGATAAAGTAAATGTTAAAAAATGATCTGTTAAAGATTAAAAAGTTTATCGATAAATGAAATACAAAAACCAAATGTGGATGGATGATCAGTTAATATAAATGACTAATCGAGTGAAGGTTAAAAAGTTTATCGATAAATGAAATACCAAAAAATGGATAAAGTGAGTGTAAAAGTTTTTACACAAATAATTTTTCTAGTAATCGAGTCAAAACTTGAAAATTTACAAAGTTGAACAATATTTTATATTATATTTTGATTATGTTAAGTAAATGTTAAGCGCTTCGAGTTCTACTGACTTTGTCAGATTCTGGTTTCTCACAATCGATTCTGATGTAGCCTATATTTCCTACGATGAAGTTTCCTACAAGATCAACAGTGTCTTGAATGACGAAAGGGGATGGGCTCGTTTTGGATATGAATTCAAACAGATTGATGCAGAGGAAGGATTGCATCCGAGAAGAAATAAGAACAATTGGAAATATGTCTTACATATTCGCATGTCTTCGGACCGTACAATAAAACAAACATGCGGATTCACTGATCGTTTGTCTTGTGCAGATTTGGTCGAAAATAAAATCCTTTTTTCTGCCACAAGGTGGAAATACGGATCTCTAGAATCGGGAATGTCACTCGATAATTATCGGACCTATCTTTGTTCGCATGAATTCGCGCACCTACTGAATCGGGCACACAAGAAATGTTCATCAAATTCGGAAGATCAATGTTCAATAATGTATCAGGCAACTATATCAAAAGGATGTTGCAAACCCAATTGGTGGCCCTTAGATGATGGTTGATGACAATTTTTATGATATAAGTCCAATAAAATGTGATGAATAATGATAAATTATTATTAGAAACAAATTAGAAACATATAAACAATGAATGAAGAAAGTAACATTGTTGTTGGACAAGAACACGAAAAAAGTTCATCTTTGATGATTCTCAAAAGTGCGCAAAGTGAATTTGTAAACTATTCATTCGGAAAAATTTTGACCCAGTCAGCTAATATCTCGACGAATCTTATTGTTTCTGTAATCGCGCTCTCTCAGCCTTTGGATCTCGGAACACTTAATATTCCGACAGATTGCACTATCGCAATAATTCAAAGCAGTACACCTTTCACACAATTAAACATTGTCTTGCCTTCTCAGCCACAATATGGTCAGCTTTTGACGATCGTCTCCACTCAAGACTGTCCCAATCTCACAATTAGCAATGGTACATTCGGCACGCTCCAACCAACAAGTTTATCAGCAAATATTCCAATAAGGATGGTTTATGCAGACAGCTGGTTTAACTGTTGAATATGAACAATAAAAAAAGCATTGCGTCTCACTGATTCAAGAAAATTCAATGTTCTTTATTAAAGAGAAATATTCTTTCATAATGATTTCAGGTTCAAGGCCTTCTGTGTTAAACGTGAATCCTTATGATTTTCTTGATATTCCTCGCGGATGTAGGGACATCAGGCAAATTCAAAAGGCCTATCAAAGAAAAAGTCTTTTGTTACATCCTGACCGATCAGCTCCACAGTTGCCTGGTAAAGACTTTCATACACTGAACAAATGCTACACTTACTTGAAGATGATATGTAAGGAAATGTTGAATCAAAATGTTGAAAGTCAAAAAGAGCTTGAAGAACGTGCCAAACTTGAGGCCAGTGTTCGGCAGAATCATGGTCAGTTCAACAATAAACCTCCATCAACTCATTTATCAAATATAATATCTTCTCATTCAGGCGGAAGTGAGATCAAAAAACGAAAACCAGATTTTAGTAAACAAATAACAACAGACAATTGCGTGATAGATGAAGATGTTTTTGACGCAGAACAAGTCCTTTCAGAAATGATGAACAATCGACCGACATCTACAAAATACGAAGATTAGGAGCAACCTATAATTGCACAACATTCAAAGTATACACCAGAATTATTCAATAATTTGTTTGAAAAAAATGCGAATAAAGTTGTGGGAAAAGAACTTCAAAACATCACGCCTTTCACTGGATTTGATGAATTAAACAGTTGCGCATCAATTGTTTCTGACGGTGACATTGTGTTCATCAGGAGTGGTTAACGCGGAGAATCACAATCGGCACTTAACGGTTTCGGTTTAATTGCAAACGGAGTTAACTATGATGAAGACTTGGACAGCAAAAGGAATAAGAGGATTACTGATACAGCAGTGTCTATGCAAGAATTGAATAGTTTTAAATCAATGTGGGATTCTTGCTAATTCTACACAACGTAAATGCAGTAATGCCGAATTTAATGATCGAATCAGATATATGGGAGCGACACATAATGAAAATTTGCAAAATGAACTTGGAAGAAACAGAGATATTATTCGAAATCAAATGAATAAATTGAGCGAATCTACGCGTGTAAATCTTCTCAACCAATTACGCGTTACAGGAAGAAGATAGTTTACAACTCCACTTAAACACGTCAATGTGTTTAAAATAAGTTTTTTTTACAATAATTCACATGCAAAAGAATGAAAAAAATCAACACTATCGTTAAGCTATATTAACACTAGAAACAACACTTTTTTTCGATTCTTTTTTCTTCGGTTTCTTGACAATCTTTTTCGGAACAGTTTCGATTTTCTCAGACACCGTTTTGCTGGTAGATTCCGTTTTTTCTTCAGTTGTCATAGGCAAAACCAGACGTGAAAGTGTTACGTTTGTAGAGCCTAAAACCGTCCCCTGGCTTATTATTTCTTGTTTTTGAGATTCATCACTAACTTTCACATCCGCTTTATTGGAACTTTTTGAAGAAGTTTTCGAAACTTTGATTGTTTTTTTGCTTGTTGAACCACTTGGGACGTCAATCTTATTCTTCTTGTTGTCGTCCTTCGTTGCAACCGGTTCATCTTTGATGGGATCTCTTTTATCAGAAACGTTTGTGACGGTAAGCTCATTAGATGTCAATTTCATGTCGCCTCCATTTAAAAAATTTCCTTCATTATCTTCTTTACAATTCATTGTGTCGTGATTCTCTTCTTTGTTGTTTTGTTCATCAGTGATATTTTTATCTTTCGTAGTTGCTTGCTTCTTCAACGCAGCTTTGTCTTTGTTCCTCCTTGATTGAAACCATTTTGTAATAAGTACGGCCTCAATTCCATACAATTTCGACAGTTCTGTTTTCGCCGCTCTTCGGGGCATTTTTTCAACTGTCGAATAATAATTTTGCAAAGAGTCAACTTGTTCATTCGTGAGAAGCTTGTTAAAATTCTTCCTTTCAATACTTTGAGATTCCGACATGCTTCTGGGTTCAGATTTGCAGACAATGTGCGACGATTTCGTCCGTATTCGTTCAAACTGGGTTTTATACATATCCCAATATCTTGTTTTTTTCGCATGACAATAAAGAGTTTATCGATAAAGAATTTTGAAAAAAGCAAAATATGCAGTCCGTCATTTACTATCATGATGACGAACTGAATGTCTGTATGTCATTTTTCAAGTCTATTTATCGATAAATATATTTCAAATTGTCATTTCAAAATTACGACAAAAAATACAGGAAAGAATTACATCTAAAATTACAAAAAAATACAGAAGAACATTACAGCTCTAAGATCATGATTCCTAAAGAGATCACGAAATCAACAAGACGTTTTATCGATACCGAATTATTTCAACAACAATACGATCGTCATCCCTGAATGAGATGACGAAATCAACAAGACGTTTTATCGATACCGAATTATTTCAACAACAATACGATCGTCATCCCTGAATGAGATGACGAAATCAACAAGACGTTTTATCGATAACGAATTATTTCAACAACAATACGATCGTCATCCCTGAATGAGATGACGAAATCAACAAGACGTTTTATCGATAACGAATTATTTCAACAACAATACGATCGTCATCCCTGAATGAGATGACGAAATCAACAAGACGTTTTATCGATACCGAATTATTTCAACAACAATACGATCGTCATCCCTGAATGAGATGACGAAATCAACAAGACGTTTTATCGATAACGAATTATTTCAACAACAATACGATCGTCATCCCTGAATGAGATGAAGAAATCAAAAAGATGTTTTATCGATGCCGAAGTATTGCAGCAAAAAATTGCAACAATAAGATCATGATTCCTGAAAGAAGAGATGACGAAATCAAA
>KZ993837.1:0-33801 GCA_003614705.1 Blyttiomyces helicus | reverse complement strand
GGCAACTCCCTCTTCAACTCCAGCCATCAAGTTCACAACCTCAAGACTCCAACATCAAGCCTGCTGCCCCTGACACTGAATGGATTAGAAGCTTTGTATTCTCTTAAATCAACTCCAACTTTATTAAAGTTCAGGGATATCTTGCCAATGGTTACAATGTCATAATGAACACTGTTAATAACCAAGAGGCTCTTGAATTTATATTTGAACCAATAGAACAATAATTGAGACTGCATTTAGGGCGGCCGAGGGCCTCTATGTTACAAAGCTTTCTCATGTTGAAGCTAACCTCGCAATAGATAGGAAGGCTGGTCTCAAGGCTTTTGCGAATGTGGGGGACACTTTATTGAAAGCCATAAAAGTTCTTAGCGAAACATCCCAGAAACCTGCTAAGTCAGAATATAATATCTGGCATGAGCGGTTAGGCCTTCCTGGCACAACCATGACTTGTCGAATTATTAAAAAATCCTTCAGCTACACCATTGGAGCAGCTGATATCCGGTCGCCAGACGTCATCATCTGTGAACCTTGTGTGTTTGGAAAAATCAAAAATGTGCTGGCGTATTCTAAGACCACAATGTCCGACAGGGAATTGCCAAGGTGAGCTCATGTTGAATTCTGCGGCCCGATCACACCGTCACGTGGCCCGTTCAAGTCCTTCATGGTAATAGTTAAAGCAAAGTTGAATTGGTCCTACGTCTGTCTCATTAACTCCCAGAACTTAGACTTTGTTAGGAGTTTGGCAGCACTCTTTAAGTTTGCTGAGCAAATCCGGATCAGAAGATTCAAGCTATCTGTCTGGATGGAGCAGGCGAGCTCAAAATCAGTCTCTTTGCTGACTATTGTGAATCTCAGGGTGTTGTATTGGAGCACACTGTTCCATACAATCACCACCTGAATGGACTAGCAGAGTCATTCATTAAAAGATTACAATGGATTGCCAGGCCTATATGGATGGTTACCGATTTCCCATTGCAGCACTGGGCTGGGCCATTCTTCATGTTGTGTCTCCGGTCTGCCTCCGTCCAACTGAAGAAATGATTTTTCCCAGTACCAGCATATTGTTTGCACAACGCCTTCCATCTTTCATTTAAGAATCTTTGACAGTACTGTCCATGTTCCCATCATGAAGATCCCCAAGCATCAGATGATGGAGCCCAGGCGGCGGCTTGGCATATACATTGGATTCAAAAGTCCTAGTATTATCAAATACCTGGAACCCACAACTGGAGACACATTCGTAGCATGCTTGGCTGACTGTCGTTGTGACAGTTCATTGTTCCCAAGGTTGGGAACTCAAACAAATTAGGCATTGGAGGAGAGGCATGACTTTTGTAATTAGTTTGGGTGAGCGAATCGAAAGAGTGGCTCTATCCTCTTAAAAGTACTGTTGACCCAGAGGACACATGTCTCTTGCAATTGTGAGAAGCTGCCCAGAGTACCCCTGATGGTTCAAGCACCTTAGCTCATGGAACTCCTTCATCACTCCATCCGAGCTTGACTACATGAGGAAGCTTAGATGTGGAAGAATTGACCCACCTTGTTCCTGAAAAGTCTGACTCTAAACCCAACAGGCATGCTGGATGGCCAAAGAGCTTGGATGCAAGCCCTATTGGAAGGCGGAGAAGCCCAGACCCTAAACATAGAGAAAAAAAGGCAAAGAAGGTGCAACTTAAGAAAGGAATAACCATAAACGTGCCTCAGTGTCTTGTCAACGAAGTAGAAATCGCATTCTCCCAGTCGTGTAAACAAGAGGAACCGCAGGTTTGCAACAATAAGCATATAAAGAACCATTGGCAGAAGACATGGCCATTGAGAATGCTTGTGACCCCTACGAACAGCCTGTTCTGCTGCTGAATGGAAACTCCTGGTGAACTGCCCTCAATGGCAAACTGCATTTAAGGCGGAAATAGATTCCTTGCTTAAAGGCAATGTTTTTGGCTCCGTTCAGGGTATTCCAGAGGGATTTGACCTGTCGGATACATTGCGTTTTTTTAAGAAAATTTGAAGAATCTGTAAAGGTAATTCGTAACAAGGCCCTAATCGCTGCCCAAGGTTTTTCGCAAACATCGAGAGTATGAGGAAACTTTTTCTCCTGTCATGGATGCCACAACTTTATGATTTCTCATTTCCCTGACAGCTCAAGAGGATGCTGAAATGAGATTGATCAACTTGGTTGTCCCATATCTGACCAGGGAATTAGACAAGGATTTTTATATGAAAGTACCCAACAGATTAGCACTGAATGCAAGTTTCAGTGCTAAGTGTCGTGTACATCTCCTTAAATCACCCTATGGACTTAAAGAATCAGGGCACATGTGGTACCAATGGTTAAGAAACTTTATTTTGAAATCTGGCCATGTTAAGGGTCTGAATTCTCCCTGCATCTTCACCAAAAGGATAGCGAATGGCCGCTTTGTCATTATCGCAGTCTATGTTGACCACCTTAACGTCATAGGCTCAACAGATGAGAAGGACTCCATAGTTAGACTCCTCACAGGTGAATTCAAGATGAAGGACCACAGCAAACCCACATTCCGCCTTGGTCTACAAGTAGAGCACTTCTAAGAGAGAATAATACTGCACCAGAAAACAAATACTAAGAATGTCTTTCAAAGGTTTAACCATGCCTACGGGCAGTAATTGAAGTCACCTATTGTGCACTGTGAACCTATCCCTGAGAATAACCCTTTCAGGCCCTTCGTTCCAAAAGATCCAGAGAACTTCTTACTTAAAGACCCGCACACATATCTTGCGGCTATCAGCACTCTATTGTATTTGGCTAATTACCAACCACCATACATCACATTCTTGGTGTCCTTGCTTGCTCGTTTAAGCAAAGAACCCTCTGTGCGCCATTGGAAAGGCGTTGAACATGTTCTAAGATATCTTGATTCCACTGTGGATCTTGGTTTAATTTACACCCGAGGAAACACTGCCACGCCTGGATGAGTCCCCTATGGTGATGCCGGGTTCCTTTTTGATCTCGCTAAAGCTTAGTCACAAACCAGATATTTTTTCACAAAAAATCACTCCGCTATTTCATGGTCTTCAGTGAACCAATCCTTCACGGCGACTTCAACAAACCATTCAGAGATTGTCGCACTCTATTCTGGAAGGTGGGAGTCTGTATGGTCAAGGGATTCAATCTCCACTCTCCGATGATCATGCGGTTTAGTGGTTAACAATGGTCCAACCATTCTCTATGAAGGTAAAGCTGCCTACGTTAGGCGGATGAAAGACGGTTTCATGAGAGTGCCAATTACAAAGCATTTTGCTCCTAAGTTTCTTTGAGCAAGATCTGTAACAAGAAGGGACTATCAAGATTGCTAGGATTTAATCATGCAACAACATTGGCGTTTTATTTACAAAAGCTTAAGCAGCCACAACCCATTGGGGCCTTTTCATGCAACTGGGAATGTGTCAACTTCATGACCTTAAGAAGTCTAGAGAATGGAATGGCCTCATCTATTCCAAGGGGGGAGATCTTTAGATAGAGACTCCCAATGGCACTCTTTACTTTATCACGTTGTGTACAGGTTTGACCAGACCATTCTCGAAATATTTTTTATTCCCCGTCTCATCCTTTGTCAAGAGGCACTGTCAGGAGAATTTCTTTTTCAGTGCACTAAGAGGATTCGACTTTTGTCTACCCTGCATCCCGAGGTTCAAAGGTTATGTGAACATTTGGCATCCCATCCTCAGGAATTTACTCTAAGGAGGATTGATCAATGCCAGAGACACTGTGGATTCATCCTATTCATGAATCATGGGATACTCTCCATAAATTGCTTGTCAATGGGGAAGGACTCCCTTGATTATGAATTACACCACATCTTCTTAAGAGGAATCATTGTACTTTAGTACATCAACTCTGTCGACAATGAAGTGAACGATGGTTCTTGCCTAATGGACAATAATACTAATATTTAGTATAGTTTAGACTATGTCCATGACTACAATCCTTGACCTTCATATTTTACATGCCCATTGTCCCACAGTAACATTTCCATACCCTCGCGCTACACCAGCCGCTTTCCATTTACTGATTATTTGGTTTTGTCTTGATACTGGAAGATAATACTAATTTCTTAGCATTTTCTACCAGTTTTAATATTGTGTTTCAACCACTTCCGGAGTTGGTGGCCCATTGACTTTTGCTCTAAATAGCACCCACCCAACTTGGGGAAATTGGGCAGCTTTGATTTCTGGTACATTCCTCTTCACTTCCTTCAAGGAACACAAATCATCTAAAAACGAAAGATGGAAGGCGCCCAAACGATACCATGCATGGTAAGTAAGTAGAGGGCACTTATTTTTGAGGGTAATTTTGAATTTAACAAATTGCTCGCATGAAATTAACATAATAATTCAAAGAAATTGTCGCGCGTTTTTGGCCAAACAAACGCGCCTCCCTTGGGTACCAGCTGGGCAAGGATTACTTAATATTTTTTGGGTTTTGGCCTTCCATTCAACTCGCCCCATAATTTCGACACACCCTTCGCAAGCGCCCCATCCCATTGTGCTATCTGGATGTCCCACTGCGCAACTGGTACCCCTTCCATATACCCCGACGCCCCGTTTTTGTCTAGCTCGCCTGATCACTATCCTTTGCTTGGCCAATTCCGATCGTCCCCACGTCTAGGCTTTCGTCGAGAATGAACATCAAGATCAAAATCGAGAACGAGGGGGAGACACAGGAACTGGTGGGAAGGCCGAAGAAGAGGATCGCGGAGGTTATGAGCGAGGCCGTGAAGAAGGAGTCAGAGGAGCCTGTGGCGAAGAGGAGGTGGTGCCGACCTCCCAGGAGTACCAAGGGTTGGGGCGCAAAGGGTGGGTGCGCGAAGAAGAAGGTGAAAAATCCGGCGGGGTCGAGAAACAAGGTGAAACATCCAGCGGGCTCGGACGCAATCTTGCTGGTTTCTCCCACGGCTGCGGCTCTCTCCTCAAGCTTTAAGACCCCGGCTACCTCGACTCCTGCGGCGATGTCTCCTCCTACCATCCCGAATCCTCCTGTGCAAGCCGCTCCTTGGACTGGGTCTGAGCATGGGGCTGCGGGGAAGGTATCTTTATCAACTTCTAATTATGTGGCGGGTGTTCACTCGGAAAGGTGGGGTTCCATTTTTTTGTATAGAAGGAACATGGCCGATACAGGAATTTACTTTTTTTTTTTCATTCCTTTTCTTATTATGATAGTGCAGTGGAGAACCCCGTGAGGAAGATTGCACGTGATCTTAACCAGGGTCACATGCTTCATTTGATCACTGACAACATCTTCCTGCCGGATGAAACCAACATGTATTTGCCGAAGGTTTTGGGTTATGCAGAGGAAACATACGTCCTATGGAAGACGGAGAAGGAGCGGAAGGCTGAGGAGACGCGAAAGGAAGAGGAGCTCCAGAAGAAGAATATGGCGATTTTCATGTCGAAATTGAGGTCGGAGAGGGAGTGATGGGTTTATTTGTTTTTGGTGTATGTATTTATGTTAGTTATGTCGTGCTAATTAACCTAACGAAGTTATATGGTCAAAGGGGATGAACCCAGGGATCATAAACTGGGGCAATAGGGCCGAACAAATTAAGGTGAAACACATGGAAAGCAGGCCAAGCAATGAGAAGCGAAAAAAATACGAAAAAGATTCGGACCGTGGGTGAACCCCATCTTGGCGAGAGTCTTTCCCAGAAGCGACGAATGGCGTGTAAGCGTGGATGTAAGCATACTCAAGTTAGAAGGAGGGACAGTTCACTAGTTGTTCAATCCTGAGCGTTTTCATAAAGGCCGGGCATGCCAGTCGGGATCATTTGTATGAAGAAGAGGCTGTAACGGGTTTTCTAGGGGGTACAACATAAAATTCCCCCATCAAAAATCAACCCTTCCCGCAGAATCTCCGGACTTATGCTGTGGCGATTTTGGATCGAATTTCAAGCAGCGTGGTCTGTGTGTTCAAACTTCGAACAGTTGTGTCAAATAATGATGTAACGTGGGACTCAGAATCATTATTGAAGTAAAGGCATACTCACAGAATGTCCACAATTGGCATAGGAACAGTGGTCGCGACAAACCACCTCGGCTACTGAGATCCGTCCTTGAGCACATAATGGCCATCATCAACGATTTGGACGTCGTAGGTGCGACCAAGGGTCCTTTGATAGGAGATACCCAGTTTTGAAAAAGGTGCCCTCGCATCTTTACCATTCTCAGCAGCGGGCGGGCGATCCCAATCTACCCCTTAACTAAGTTTGTTCTGGTAAGAGGCCGACTGGAACATGTCCTTGCGATTGGGAGGAGCATTAGCTCCATAACCATGAACAGCATGACAAATAAAGTTCATTGTAATGGAATTGAAACAAATGAGCGATTTAGGATGTGCTCTACCGTTGTAACAACAGCGCTGCATGATGTGTCGTCAAAGCAAAAAAAAAAATCAGCCACTCACTGAAATACGGGTAAAAAGGCGAGAGAAATTGGCTTCGGGAGCGCACAGGAGAAGTTGCCAAGAGAGCAGGTGAAAACGAATGAGGTGACCGAACGGAAGCACTTGCGTTGACTCAAGACTGGTACGCTGGTTCAGAAGCCAGAACTCCCACCGACGCTAACGGTTAGGCCGTTGATATGTGCCACCTCCCGAAATAGAATTTTGTAGCTCATTGAAAAAAATGGCGCCAGGGGGCGTCTTGACAACTTGACTGCCACTCGTTCCCTTCGGCCTCCGACCGCGATAAAAACGCTTTCAACAACTCAAAAAAGCCTCAGACCGACGTCCGCCTGGGATCCGCGCCACGCCCCTACCACTTGTCGTAACCTGCACCAAACGAGGCCAACGTCCGCCAGGGATCCGCGCGTCCGTAGACCATTCGTCCGTAACCTGCACAAAACGAAGGTGAGAATGACCAGGGTCTGGGTTCTTTTGTTGGGCAGTTCGCCATCATGACTGATATTCAGACTCTCAGGATCGAGGAACAAGACGCTGGAGACTGATGTCAACGAGTCACTATTTTGCGTTTCTCACCTGTCTCTTTTTTTCCCTGTCTGTTGAAATGCCCTTTGTCGTCGGACCCTTTTATAAAAACACGGCCACGTTCCACCCAGACGTGGAGAAGACCTCGCCCCTCGCCTCTAACTCCAAACGGCTTCCCGACGTCATAGTAGAGCAACCCCCCCTTCGCATTTCAGAGACCACGTCCACTTGGTTCTACGACAAACATGGTCGCCACTGGGTCGCCACTTGCCATCCTGCTCTTCTGGTAGAGTTCGTTGCTGCAATCAACATCGGCAAGCTTTTCCTTGCCACCAGCAAGCATGAAATCAAAAAGGACCGGTTTCTCGCACTCCTACATCCCGACAATAACAACCTCGACCCTCTCCACACAAACCCACACTTCCTCTTCAAGCCCGCTACCGTCCTGAACTTGACGCACCCTCTTCGAGTCCGCCTCCACTATGTCGCGACCGGCAGCCTCAATAGCATCAAGTATATGACCCTTTCTGATCCGCCTCCTCCTCCCATAGGCGCAAGAACCTTGCTAAACCGATCCGACCAAGTCGTCGTTCCAACGCTGACGACTGACGCCATGGCGCGCTTTTTGCGCGCCCACGAAGCGTACCACCGCGCCCGGCACAAACCATATGTCGTGCCCCGATTTGCGGCGCATAGAGGCGACAGCGGACGGGTTGAAGGGGGGAGTGGTGGAGATGATGCTCGTCTCGCGGGTGCAGATGGTGCTGAGATGGAAGGTCACAGTGGGGTGGGAGGAAATGACGGGATGATCATGGATGCGACGGGGGAGGTGGAAGTAAAGGGGCTGTTCATAGTGGTGCCGGCTACCGATGGACTACTCTTCAGACTGGAATCGACTTTCCTGCCATTGAAGAAGACCCGGAAGCGGATGATGGGAAGTGTGTTGAGGATGCCATGTTGCGGAGTGGATGGTGTGTTAGGAACACGTCGGTGGATTGGGTTGCTGGCGACATGGACGTGGAGGAGTGGGGAGAGGAGTACTTCCCGGACGACGTAGAATCCGGAGTGGTTCCGGTGGAACTTGTTCGCATCGAATAACATTCTTTCTATTCCGAACTTAGCAGTGACATTTTTCTTTCCACCGTCATCATGCCTCGCCCGCCCCTCTGCCTCAAGGACTCGCCTATCCTATTGCAAAAGATCAGAGAAAACGTTATCTTTCTCTGAATGCCATAGACATGCGGGATTTTGATTAGCTCTGACTACAGACTTGATTACAAACACAATCCCATGTTGATGCAAATGAGAGCTTCGCCTTTTCATAATCAAATATAAGCAAGCTAAAACATTTTGAGTCGAATTGAATCCCGTCCCCAGTCGAAGATGCCCTGCCTGCATTCAAGAGAGGAAACAATCATTCAATTGCAAAGTAATACTAGAAAGTTCGTTCAAACAAGGGTAAAAACAAATAACCCACAAAGTTGCTCTACCTAGCAATAAACGGAACGGAACGCCCAAAATATCTTCAACGAGCCCCAGGCTCACTCAGTCATGCTAGTTCTGGAAATAGAACTGAGTCGTCATCACCCACCCTTGATCCACAAAATGCCAAAAACAGCAAATTGTGAAGATGAAACAAACTATCCATACGAGTCAGACAGCTCTGCGAATAGTGCTCATTCGAAAGGCAAGATTTACAGGTTTAATCCAAAAACTTCCCCACAACCGGAAAAAGCCGCGGTCCTTAATCTGATATTGATCAAGTTTGTTATTTAGATGAGAATATCGGTGAATAAAATATGATGCTGTTCAAATATGTTGGTAAAATGCGAAATGTGAAATCGTCAATCTATTTGCAGCTTCGTTTTAGAAAGTTTGTCAAGATAAACTTTGAGTCGCGTTTTCTTTTGAATTTTATGTTGAACCACCTTGAATGTCCATTATTCACACATTGAGGGGATTTTATGTTTTGGCAAGTTCAAATACAGCACCTTCACTTAATTCTGTTGGAAGATCCAAAATCCATGGAGAACATACTTGATTGTGGTCAGCATTGATAATTGCCGTGAAATCCAATTTTCGCCTCATACCAGTGGTCTTGTAGACCCATACACCTTTGGCGTAGCAGAATCTATATAGCCCTGTACACTTGTGAGTAACAGTTGGATTTCCTTGGGAACAATAAGTTTGATTCTCTTGCACCGAATTAACGGTGTATCTTCGTCTTCCGTTCCAACGGCATTTAAAATGTTGCATGATGGCCATAAAGTCTTCTGAATGTTCTTGATCTGGAGACTTGTCAATTGATTCGAGAACCATGAGTTTTGTATTGTGCTTGTTGAAAAAACCATTGGAATAGTTCAAATCCGAATCAACACAAGCGGTCTTTTGAGGAAACCACAACTTCTCGTATAAGACTCTGTTCTGATAATTCCAAAAGGGCTAAAAGTCCTTTCGTTTTGAAATTGAGAGCGGAACCAACGTCTTGATCAATTCCATGTCCGGGGTATTTTTCAGCCATGAAACGCGTCTGTCTATTGAGATAGTCTCTCTGTTTGTATGTAGGGACTCCACAATAGCAGATACTTTGTGAAAGAGTTTCGGTTCGTGGCCTCTCATTTTCTCCTGGTTTTGCAACAACGCCAGTACTGATTTCTGGCGATTTTCCAGATCCATCATCTCCACCAGACCCAGTGTAGGCCATGTTGGCTGTTGCAAGGTCACTCCTATAGGGGCCTCGACTATCGCTTGCATTGGTCTGTACTCCATTCGGATGGAGCTTCCATAGTTGATAGCGACCTCTGACAATTAATCGCTCACCATTGTAAGCAGCATATGGTGTATGATATCCAATCGCGGAGCCAGCTCGACATGTTGAATCGATGAATATTTCTCGTTGTCCTCCTGGACTGAGATGGAATAGGGTTTTGTGATTGTCGCACCATCGATAAATGGCGCGATTAGAGACGCCAAAATATTTATCTGCTCCACTTGTGGAAACATAAATGTGTTTTTGTACATCAATGTTAATGATATCCTATCTTTATATAATAATTTTGTGCAAAAAACTACATTTGTAAAATAAGATGTCTGAAAATTCATAAGTTAAACTCACTCCTTTTTCACCAACGCACCACACTTTACTCCTTGTATGTGATTTTTCCATTTTTTTTGATTTCAAACAGTTAAATTTATCCAAACTAATTCACGAGTATTAAAAAATAAGGCGCGCGACGGTTACCGTGGTATGGTGTGTAGACATTACCACGGTATGTGACAGTTTTTTCGGAGTGTTTTTAGGTAATAATACTGACATATTGTTAATAAATGTTTCGATGTAATGCATGTGGCGCAGTGTGGCGTGTTGATTTACTCAGGTAACACATATTATTGTGGGGAGCCATGGTAAGTTTTGAATGAAACTGGAAGTGAAGGTGGTATGAAGGTACGTTGCGCTGTTGTGGCTGAAAGCGGAGTGAGGCGCAATGTATCGCATTGTTTCAGAGAGGTTGTGTGATGGTTACCAAGGTAATGAAGGCGCCATTGGTAAACTGCGTGATGAGTCATGCAGAGGATCTTTTTAAAAGTGGCGACGTGGGTTTGCAAGATAAAAGTGCTATTGATTATTTTGTGGAGGCATGATTTGCTGATGAGGAAGCTAGCCTTTGCGACTTGCTTAATGAGGAGAATTTTGTTGATGCCGTCAGGATTGGGAAGTCGAATGTGGCGGAATCACAGGTCTTCAGGGAGTTTGTAGACGTCCTGGATGTGATTGTTGACTTTGAAGGCAAGATTGGGAAGGTTGGTGTGGACGGGATTAGTGAGTTTTTCTTCGAAGATGGCATTCTGATTTTCGAGATGAGCAATGCCCTGGTCGACCTCCCCAAAGCGTTGGTGCATGAAGTCGTAGAGTTGCTGGAGCCGAGCATCGTATGTGGCACAGTAGTCCCTGGTCTTGTTGTCGAATTCTTCGAATGTGCGTTTGAGGGAGCCATGGTTTTCGCGGAGACCACCGAGGGCCTTGTCGACACGCAGAAGGTTTTCCTCGATATACTTGATTTTTCTATCGACGTTGGAGAACTTTTGTTCGAGTTAGATGGTTCGTTGAGTGACAGATTGGAAGATATAATGAAGGTCTTTGTGGAGGGTACAATTTCATCGAGTTGATTGGTGATGTTGCGAATGTCTTTGAGGTTTTTTCCACACAAGTCATGGTTGTTGATGATAGAAGTTTGATTAAATCGAGAGCGACTTGAAGCGACTGGTAGAGTTTGAGAACGCGGTTGTTGATGGTTTGATGGTTTTGGGAGGCGGCGTTGATGCGTTTGGACATGGCAGGGAGAGCAATGTCGGTGCTGGTAAAAACATCATACAGACGCCCGTTCAGCTTTACAAAGTTGCGGTTGCTTTGGACGAGTTGCTGCGGCGTATCTCCGCAGCGAAGACTTTGAATTTGTTGTCGACTCAGGTGATGCCTTGGTGCAAGTTGGTCTCGGACTGCTGGAGGTGATTCTTCACGGATGTCTTCTCGGTGACGATGACAGTCTTGAGTTGTTTGGTGAAAGCATGAATGTAGCACTGTGTGTTGTTGATATGTTTGCTGATGGTTTTCGTGGTGTTCTTGAACATGTGGAAGAGGGTTCCCGTGTCAATAGTGGGCTGCTGTTGGTGTTCATGAGTTTCCAAGGAGGTTGGGAGTTTGCTGGGGGAAGCATTGGAAGGAGGATGCGGGAGAGAAGGAGGGAGAGGACCCATATGGCGGAGGAGGGGAGAAGTGGAAGAAGATGCGGTGGGGGTGAAGAGGCTTGAAATCGTTGGATGCCATTAGTGACTGCGAGGAAGGAACTAGAAGATGTTGGAAGGCTTATTGATTTGGGTGAAGAAAATGAAGGGAATGATATTTTTACAAGCAAAGTGTTGATATTTATACATAAAGTAGATGAGGTGGCGTTGTTGCGTTGTTGCGTTGGTGTAAAATTAAAGTGAAAAACATTGTGGCGCGAGAACATTGCATAACGCGTAAACACCCTTGAAATAATTTGAATAAACAAATGTCGAAAACGCGTAGCGCCCAAAGATTCTCAAAGAATTACGAGAACTATATCTTACCACTGGGAAAAGATGCTCGAAAGATATTCAATAATACCATGCCACCAACACTTTTCTCTTGGCCGATGAACCCCAGTTATCTATATCATAAATAATCGAAAGTATGAAAGCGCAAACATTAAAGAACATAATAAAGCAAATAAATATTATGTACAAATCGGGCAAATCGGAACATTATGAAACTGTTAATTGGAAGATTATTTGGACAGCCATGTAGCGTCGGTATGCAAAAGAACAGAATTTGATGACGATATCAAAGAGGCACACAAACCGGCGGGCCCACTAGCGTTGGTGGCAACAATGGAAATCAAATTGGCGCCTGGAGTCAAATTAACATGTAGTTGAGTGTATGATGTTTTTGCCCATCCAGCAGTTGCGGTGCTTATATTTGTCCAATTGCAGACTTTGGTGGCACTCTCATCTGCTGATATGTGAAGAGTTGAGAAAATGGTGATATTGCTTGAAATATAGTATTGATTAACGAATGTTACACCTCCGGCAGGAGCATTTTCTGCAGCCGTAGATGTGTTCCAAATTCAAGACGCGGTTGTATGGGCAAAATTGGAAGTGCTTCCCCATGGACACATTCCGAAATTTGCAAGATTGACTACCTGTGTCCCGGTCAAATGCACTGGAGCAGGAGTAGAGGGCCATGCAGAATCAGTGTGCAAGAAAACAGATATATTTGATGATATCAAAGAGGCGCACAATCCAGCCAGACCACCAGCGTTAGTGACTAGGATGGAGAACAAAGTGTTACCTTCTGTCACATTCACAGGTACCTCAGTGTTTGATGTTGTTGCCCATCCAGCAGTTGCAGTTCCCACGCTGATACCATTCACTGAAATTGTGGCATTGTTGTCTGCCAAGATGTGAAAGCCTGCAGGAATGGTGGAAATGCTTGAATTATAGAATTAGAAGCTTCCAGCAGGAACAATGGAAGTTGCAGTAGAAGTGTTCCAAATCCAAGACACAGTTGGATCAGCAAAGTCGGAAGTGCTTCCCCAGGGACCAACTCCAAATGTTCCAAGTTTGAATGCGTTTGTTCCACTGAGTTGAACTGGAGCAGATAGTAAAGTCCATGGGGTATGGATGTGCAAGAGAACAGATTTATCCACTTTTGACATCAAAGCGGCCCATATACCCGAGGGACCTCCTGCGTTTGTTGCAACTACGGATATCTAATTGTCACCTGGTGTCAAATTCGAAGGCAGTTGTGTGTAGGATGGTGTTGTCCATCCAGCTGCTGCTGTTCCAACAATGGCCCCATTTAAGACAACAACGGCATTGTTGTCCGCAAGAATGTGAAGGACTGCAGGAATGGTGACGTTGGATGAATTCTAGTACAGATCGGCAAAAGTTACCATTCCTTCAGGAGCAACGGTAGCGGCTGGAGGGACGCTCCATATCTAGGAAGCAGTTGGGTCGTCAAATTGGGAAGCACCTCCCCAAGGACTGACTCCGAAAATCCTGAGATAGAATGCGTTTGTTGCTGTCATCATAGTGCCAGTGGTCAATGGTGCCGGGGTTTCCGTTGACAGACCTGATGCGGATGCAGAGACCATTCCAGCTAATGTTTCTGGATGTGCTTCTGTATGAGTTTCTGGATGCATTTCGGGAAGATTTGCAGTGTGATGAGATTCCATGGATGTTTCCGACTTTGAAATTCCGAAATTGACAAAGTCCAGGCTGACTTTTCATAAAAGTAGATGCCTAGTGAAACAGCCACAATCAGGACAACAACAATTATCACATATATCAGATAACTCATTATTCCTATTTTATTACATATGAATGGGAAAAAAACATAATTATTGTACACCAAATCCGCAAATCAAACTGCAAACATATTTTGATGACGCGATTTGTCGCAAACGCGCATCTCCACACGAGCATTGATTCCAACTGTCCAGTTCATGTAGATAGGTTTCCACAGCCAGTTTTCGCAGTGTTTTTGGGTGATTCGCGTGGCTATGTCATGTCGATTTCTTCGTCGCTATTGTCTTTGAATTTTTCTCATACTGTTGTAAGTTTCAATTGTACACATTGGACCAAGAATCAAATTTGGTCCGATCAAATTGGGAGATCAAATTCGAGAATAGTGATATCGTTGTCAATGCGAATCAGGTGGACATGTCGTGCAGGTAAATTTTCTGACTTCTTAATGAGATTGGTATCACACCTTAGTGTATGCAAGAATGGAGGAAGATTTTCTAGTTCAATCCTTTTTTCTTGTATGTGAAGTTTACGCAAAGAACGAGGAAGATTGATTAACTTTCTGATAAATTTGCGGTCGCAAAAATGCACTTCCAATGTACTCGGAAGATTGGCGAGTTTGTTGATACCATTCCCTACACAGAAAAAAACCTCTAGTTTTGTTGGCAAATTTTCAATGTCACAGATTTGATTGTAAGTCCATTAAAGAATCGGGAAGATTTTCTAGTTTTCTGATAATTGCGGGCTGCATACAGTGATTCCAAGAATCGAGGAAGATTTTCTAGGACACCAACATGATTTTCATCTACATTCAGGGTCAAGAGAGAATCTGGAACACTTTCCAGTTTTTCGATAAATTTGCGACTGCAATCAGGAAATTCCCAATCCCTGTGGGATATTTTCCAGTTTTTCGCAAAAAGAGACCCTCATATCAAGATTGGAAATATCTGATATCATTGATTCATTTCCCAGTTTTGTTAATGAACGCGGTCAGAAATGTTCAGAGTGTCTACTTTATATAGTGAAATATCAAATTTGTGAAATGGACAAAGTTGTTATTATCAACGATTTGGTGACAGATGAAGAATGTTCAAAATATGTAGACTTTATCGATAAATCCAAACTTAACAAAGCCAATAGGATTGGTACTGTGTATTCCCGGTGCGTATTTTATGATGAGAACTTAAAAATAAAAGAACAAATTCAAAACGAAGGTCGTCATCGGGGTATCTCAGATCGTTTCCGTTGTGCGGAATACGAACGGGACAAAGATTCCCAACGCATTTTGACGGAATAAATCAAGACAAAACAACTCAAATTCATTATCAATCGATAAAAGTGAATGCAGTTCACATTGGAAGCGTTTCACATAAATAGCTGAAAGGCTTGATATAAATCTGTCATAGTCCAAGTATCTTGAAAAATGGTCATTATTGATAAAACCAAAGAGGAAATTCCTTGTCATTCTGTGATAAGGAAACGGGTTTCTCTCAATGATAAACGTAAAAAGAATGGAAACGAAATAACATTCCATCAGGGTGGCATGGGAAATCATAATAAGCATGGACGAAGAAACTCCTGTGGAAGGGGTGTTTGTTTATTGTTCGATATAGACTACTTGAGATGGTCTGACGACAAGATTCTTGAGAAATTTTGCCATTACTGTAAAAATCATTAATAAACCAATTCACTTGATCTTGAAAAGGTTTGAAAACGTGTTTCCATTTATTGATAAATAAATGACGATTTTCTAGACAAGTTTGAGAACGTGTTTCCATTTATCAATAAAGAAATGACAATCTTCTAGACGAGTTTGAAAACGTGTTTCCATTTTATTGATAAATGACAATTTTCTAGACAAGTTGAAAGACAAGTCAAATTCATTGTTACATAAACTTTGAAATTAAAGAGATAATCTGCAACCTGTTTACCGAATCTAATCCGACGGACGCACTCGCTCACTGTGTGAGTCATGATATGCATATGGGAAAAGGTATAGCTGTTGAAATTCACAGACGATTCAAAGGCAAAGACAATATTTTCAGTCAGAGAAAATCTGTCGAGAAAGTCGCATTTTTGCATCGAAAACCAGTCAAGGGTTTTATACACGATCACGAAAAAACGATATTGGCAGAAACCAACGTATGCATCGTTGAAGGCATGCGTATCCGAATGTTGCCAAGAATGTGTAACAAAACGCATTCGTCACTTGTGAATACCAAAACCTGGATGTGGGCTAGATTGTTTAAAATACGAATACAAGGCGATTTTGATTAAATTTGAATTAAAGGAAACAGATGTTTGAGTGCGAGTCTATCTGTACAACAGTTAAATATTTACTTAGTAAGCGGCAGGATTTGACTGACGTTTTTTGACAAATGTACAGCCGTCGTGAATTAAATCTAACAAAATCATGTATACTGTTCTTATCGATATATGAAAGATTTTGTATTATGTCAAGTCAAAGAGATTTTTATGACTTCATTGTATCGTGGTAGATGTGGGGGAGCATATTAGAATATATTTCATTGCATGACATAGGGCGCAAATGATTGGCAACCAATGGAATGCCGACACGCCCCTTTAACAGCCTCAATATATTTGAATAAAAGGGCGCTTTCCCCATGCCTGAATTTCTGTCTTCGACCTTAGACGGTCTCTCATTTAAGACTCAGCTTTGAATCATTCATTCACATGTGAATCTTCTTTGTTCGGTCGATAAGTATTTTTGTCTTTGTCGAGATCTTGAACATTCAAAACATTCGACATTTCTGGCCCTGTTTTCAATTCCCATTTATCGATAAATGTATCTTGTGAGTTTTAAAATGCTTTAAAATTTACAGAAAAACGTAACAAGCAGTTATCGTCAAAGCATGTCGGATCGGCACCTTCTCACAAACATTCCAAATCAATCGGAACTAATCTTTAATGCGATTCCAGACAAACCATGGAATTATTGCTTTTTGAGTATGAATCCGAATATTTCCATGAAAATGGTAATGCGTTTGCAGACAAGCCATGGGATTGGAAATTGTTGAGTAAGAATCCCTACATTACCGTGGACATTACTTATGCGAAACCTGACAAGCCAAGGGATTATTACTGGTTCAGTCAGAATCCAAATATAACCGTGGATATCGTCAAGGCGAATCCTGAAAAGCCATGGAATTATGATTCTCTGAGTCAGCATCCAAACACTACAATGGATCTTGTGGAGATGAATCCTCAATTTCCATGGCTTTATTTCTTTTTGAGTGAGAATTCAAATATTACTATGGAAATGGTAAATGCAAATCCAGACAAGCTCTGGAATAATGGGCGAGTTAAATCATGTTTTAGATAAGCCGCCCCATTGAGATCCACGTCCTAATTTCAATAAAGGGGGCACCCGTTTCCATTAATCTATGCTGAACATTACGCGTTTGACAAGAAATTAATGGCAACTTTGTTGAGTCTTAAACATTCATCATTTTTCTATAAAACATTCTCAACTTTGTTAGGCGATGTTTTGCATTTCTTTCAACTCAATTATTGGTAAACATATTTGACTTTGTTGAAATATTTAACATTCGAAATGGTCAATATCTTAATTAATAATCTGGACGCTTCCACACGAGCGATTCACGAATCAGCAAGCTCAACATGAAATTGTCGAACTCGAACAGGAGATACTCGCGAGTCGTCATGCACTTAAGGTCACTGACAGAGACAGTGCAGAAATACGCTTTCTTGATTCCCGCCGTCTGTTCCAGGTGTGGAGCCCACCTGGCGGTGGGTCGGGTTCGCGTGATGGATCCCTGGTTGGCTTGGAGGCAACGACTCAGGTTTGCCCAATTTAGCACCCGCCAATAGCTCCTTGCCTTCGTGTAATGGAAGGACGGGCGGTGCCGGCTCCGCTCCCCTCGACGGAAGCCCTGCGATGGTGAGCAGCAATCACACGAACTCCGCACCTGAACGTAGTGAGTTCTTTACTGTCAAGACCGAAGACGGTAAACTAATCAAATGTTCGGGTGCGACGCCGTGGTAGGTTGTTGAATCTGCATAAAGTTCAAAAACTGTCTGCACAAATCGTTTATGATTTCAACGTTATTAGTCAAAATTATATTTTGATGAAAAATATTTTGTGAGTTTGAAATGTTTACGAAATTCATAGACAAGGATAACAAATAGTTTTTTTCTTCAATCTCACATTCATTCTCACAAAGATGCGAAATCAATTTGAACTTTAATGCGAATCCAGACAAACTATGGAATTATATCTTGTTGAATCGAAATCTGAATCTTACCATTGAAATGGTAAATGCGTTTCCCAACAGATGTGGAATTGGGACTTGTTGAGTTCGAATCCGAACATCACGATGGATATAGTTCAAGCGAATCCTGAAAAGCCATGGAATTACTGGTGGCTAAGTTTGAATCCGAACATCACAATGGATATTGTCGATGCAATTCCTGAAAAACCTTGGAATTATTGGTCCTTGAGTAAGAATCCTAGCATCACAATGGAAATCGTCCATGTGAATCATGCAAAACCATGAATTATTCCCCCCCAACCCTAAGTGGATGTCCTTGACCAAGAAATTTACAAAATAATTTATCGATAAAATATTCAGATTTTTGAATTCTCTTGTTCTTGAATATTCAAAAATTTCGCCTTTTTTCCTCATTCTAAAATAATTTATCGATAAAACATTGATATCTCTTTGAAGGATGCATTTAAGAAGGGGTTTGGGCTTGGTATTGGGATTGGTTATACGTGAGTGTTTTTCTGCCTTCATGATTTGCAGCAAATATGTCAATAAACTTTTTCTTCTTCGGCGACATCATTGTTCAACCTCATCTATCTAGTTTGCATTCGCGGTCTCCCCTAACCCCAAATTTCCCACACTCAAAACATTTCTTCTTCAGATTGTTTTCCATTGCCGGCGCATATCTCTTCCTAAGGTCGTCTTCTATAGAAGACTCACTCTGACTTTTTCTTGTTTGATTACTTGCTTTACAGAACGTCATTACTATGTATGGGATCGTGATGGATTTAATTTATCATACATAATAAAAGGCAAATGGGTATCGTAGTATCGAAATATTCTCAGCGACCGGACGGTTTTGCCTAATTGAAGAATTCGAGAATCAAAGTTTTACAATAACGGCATCAACAACGAGTTCATCAGATTCAGTGACAAAAGGGGAATTGAGCAAGGCCGTCACTCGAGAACAAATTGAAGCGGAAGTCAGTAAAGATTCGTCAGCCAAATACATTATTGGAGAAGGTCCCTAACCAACAGCCCTAGTATCTTTGGAACAAAAAGCTTTGGCGGCAGGCGCATACATTTTTTTGTTGCCTTACTATCTTGTCAAAACAGACATATCAGCGCTGCCAACAAATTATATTGCGACAGCTTTTATTACGCTCAAAGAAGGAACTGGATTCATATTTCCAAAATATTTCATGCCTAACAAGACTCCCCCTGCATCTCTTGCAACTGAAGCGACTCTAGGTGTAAACCCCAAATTGATGGAGTACACCGCCCAAGCGGCTTTTGATTATGCTTATGCCATGATGTAGCCAGGATCAACAACGACCGAAAGCGATAAAATACTATTCAAAACGCCCCCACCTATTGGTTGGATCCCCACCATGTCTCTATGCCGGACAGGTCATCAGTGTGAAGTTCCTGTTGGAGTCGAAAGAGAGAAACTGATCACGTCACAGGAAACGAAACCGGCATCTTCAACCACTCCATATTTACAAATTCAATCAGAGTCGAATCTGGACGTAGCCAAATGGGGATTATGGGAATCAATAGGGTTGCACTCTAAAGACATTGATATATATCCACGTATTATTCATCCATTGCAAAAATGGGTGACATGTTACGATGTTCTACGTAGCATTCTTGAAATCTGACAGGGAAGATATTTCATCAAGTCTTTTGTTCAAGTGGACCATTTCAAAAACGTTTGTGACACTTTCGTGCCTGACTTGCGGGGATGTTAAGCAAGTTGTACGTTGCGCAATTTTTCTCCATATTGTTGAAAGGGAGCATTGGGATGTGTTGAATGGTCTGTTCTTAACTATCTTGGGGTAAAATTTCAGATCAGAACATAAAATCTAAATGTTTATCGATAAATTATTATACTGATCCCCGTGAGTCCCTTCTCCTCAGCAGTTGCACTCCTCGACCCCGCAATATCAATTCAAACTGCACGGCGTCCACCCCGTCACCCTGCGCAAAAATCAGATTCGGAATATGCACATCTGTTTTTTATTGTTCAAATGTTTGTGATTTCCAGCACGCCGTTGCAAAAAATAGATGTTTATCGATATCAAAATAATTTTCAGATGGCCTATAAAAATCTCTAATAACTGGACCGATAACAATACATTGCGCCGCTTCCGTTAATATCTTGTACAAAGTCTTTGACAGATTTTACACTCTAGGTTTCCATTTTCATGGAAAGGTCACCCTCTCGGTTTCTGTTACAACATTTGTCAATTTCTTGAGAAACTGACAAATGCTACATACTCCCCGTCGCATTATGTGATTTCATACTATGCAGTAAAAACTCTTGAAAATTTTTCATGTATTGACTTATTTAGTTCCTGCAGGTATTAAGAAGGCGCTACCTCGCATCGTTTTCAACATTACGTCAAAAGCGGCAATAACTTTTGTAAAGTTAAAATTGTTTGCAACAAACACAAACATTATTCAAGATTTCTTGAAACTCAGGCCCGCGTCTTGGTTTTTGACTGTTTGGTGGATCTGAGTGTGCGAGAAGTTTTGCTCTGTCTCTACGTTTAGAAGATTTGTTGCACGAATTACATGCCGGTGTCCCTCCATATGCATTGAGTTGACAAAAGTCACATTTTCTTTCTCATTATCATAATTTTAACCAATCTTTAAATATATTTTCCTAAATTTTCATTCATAAACAGGTATGTTTAGTATCGAAGTACCTTCTCAATGTAAATTGTTTTTACGCAAAAACGCGTTCATCAAATATGATGTTGGAAATTCAACTGTTAAATACCCTCAGTGTTTTGTTTCATCCCTCAAACCCCTCGACATCGCAGCATTCAGAAACACCTGCCGCATCGCGAACCCACCCCCCGACACCAGCCCCACCCCTCCCACCCCTCCGTCAGGTCCGCCATGTCCCAGTCCGTCCTCGTCACCGTCGACGGGTCCCAGACATTCGTTATCGGCCGCTTATCCAAAGCCCAATGCTTGCGCCCCTCTGAATACGACTGCGACTCGCCTGTCGGCGTTACACCCCCATACATCGTTCTCACCAACGCTCCTCGCACCCAAATCAACCGCGGCAAGGTCCGCACAATCGTGTTCGCATCGTTCGACACAGTCACCTGAACTGGCCGTGCATACTTCTGCAGTTCTCTCAAGAGCGAGGACGACCGTTTCAACCGGTGGCTCCCCGTCGCAATGGCCGTGCCCGAGCGCAGCCAAGTGGTTACCTCCGCCAGAATAACCCCTGAAAGGTTCTTCCGCAACGACTGCAACGTCAAATAGCCTTCCTCTTCAAAGTCTGCCCCTTCTTCCCTGCAACCTGACTCCCGGACACCCTGGCCCCATCTTCCCCGCCCATCTCAAACCACGAAACCATTGGCGACTTCCCCATGTCGGAAATGCTGCGGCTCAGCGACCTCTACAATTGGTTCTGGTCCAACCGCCACGGGATCCCGCCCCCGTCGTCCGACGGTATCAACCCTGAACCGGATTCGCAGCGAACCGATGCAGCTGCTCCTGCTGGTGGAGGTGCCGGAGGGGGGCGGGGAGTGGGTGGGACTGGAGGGGGAGCAGGCCGCGGAGGAGGAGCTCATGGAGGAGCTCGAGGAGGTCACAGACGTGGTGGAGGGCGAGGAGGAGGTGGAGTTGGATGGGACGGGGGTGTGAGTGGTGTCGTTGGGGGCGGCAGTGAAGGAGAGGACGCGCCTCCCTTAAACAAGTGGTCCCGTGCGTATGCGCGCGCCAATCCTGTCCAACGCCCGCCCACTACCAACCCGGAGGGCATCCTCGACTTCGACTTGGACAACGAGCTCGGGGATTAAGAGGAGGGGGACGACGAGGCAGCTGGTATGTGGGGTGCTAGATAACAAACGCTAACACGTTGATAAAGAAACGCATACCAGTCCAAGCAACAGCTGCAGCAACAGCAGCGTCAATCCTTTGCTGAATCTGTTCTTCTGTCTGTATTTTGTTCAGATCGTGAAGTTAACGTTAGAGGTTTGTATAAATGTGTCGATAGAAAAAAGTTCATTCAATAAAACGCACCGCGGTGACTAAAAAACTTTGGATCGATGATGTGCGAAATTTCACAGTTCGAATGGTATGTGGGGTGGTGAGTAACAAACGCGTCGATAAAGAAACGCATAGCAGTCTAAAGTCCCCTCATTCCTTGGACGTCCTCCGCTCCCCTTCCCACGAATCGTCCGGTCACGACCCAGGGCACAACAAGATCACAAGAGACTCAAACCATTCTTTTATACCGGGACGCTGGTGGCAGTGACTGTGGCCGAGCGTTCTTCAACGAAGAGGGATGTAGTTGAGGTAAATTAGGAAGCGCGTCGAGCATACCCGACATCCTCCGCTCCTTTTCCGCCGATCATCCAGTGACGACTCAGCGCGCAAGAACTATAACCGTACTCTACTCCCAATTGTCGACGTCCTTGTTGTGGTTTAGAGTTCTTTGTTGTTGGTCGTGCACGTCCTATTTCTGGTCGACGGTTCCTCAAAGGTGGATGAGTTTTCAGAGAGTCTTGGAACTGCCGTGCAACTTTTTTGGTGTTGGGGGAAAAAATGCGTGCTCTTACGTAGTCAGTAACACCTCGCGGGGATTGGATTCCGTGAAATTGGCTACAGTTGAGTAAGAATCTGTACATCATGTGCTGTCACGTATTCAACACGATGGAATTGGGTTGAATTCCATAGAATTGGCTACAGTTGAGTAAGAATCCCATTGTTACCATGGAAATTCTCAACGGGAATCAAGAACTGCCTTAAGATTATTAGTGCTAACAACGCCATGGATTTGTCGGTAAGTGTTCATTCAAAGCATGTTTGTATGAGAGCAGACATTTGTTGATGATAGAAGTTATTTCTGTGGATATAGTCCTTTGATTCAATGATGTGTCTATTTTCTTTGGAACATTAAGTTTATGAGTATGCAATGTTGCATGATCTCGCTTGACCAACATTGTTTTGACAAATTCTGACAACGACCACTTGTTATCATCAGATAGGGGAATGCATTGTTCTTGAGAATCTTTACACATCAAAGGTTCTTGATTATTACATGGAAAGTCAAAAAGCGGGATTCTTGCAAACTATTGATCTGGTTACCGCATGCGAAGATTTTCTTTTCGAGGATTTTCTTTGCGAGCTCAATTGCAAGTACCGTACACAGTGATCAAGGCAATCTTCTGTTTGTGAGCAAAAGTTCATGAATTTTTCGATACATTCCTTTGCGAATAGTTCTCTTGTAATATGGAATTCAGACAGATGTTTAAATGTTTTCTTTTCTGCAATTACAGAATCAGGACATTGAAAGAAGATCATCTCGAAATCTGGATAATAAGTGGAATGAATATCATCTACGCAGACAAAGGTTTGTACTGGACCATTTCCCGATTTTCAAATATCCAAAGTACTCGGATTTGATCAAGAAAGTATTGGAGGAATGATGCCCTCTTAGTTAGGAGTTTAACTTGGAAAAATTATCAAAACATGCAACTATCTCCTTATATATACTAAAGTCTGCGGCATTTGAGGAAGGGTCAACAAGTAGTCATAACGAGATCAACAGTACGAAATCAAACTGGACCTGGATGAATTTTAAAATGATGTTTCCAACTGTATAAACTGCGTCATTATTATCATCATCTTTAGCATCTTTATCTGGATATTTTCTTTTCACATCCATGAATGCTTTCTTATTGATAAAGGAAACATCCATGATCAATGATATGTCTTATAAATTAAAAAACTATCTTGCAAAGACGCCTGACCCCGACAACCGATTAGTAATAATTTTTGCGCGAACCAACCGTAAAACATTTCATAATCCGACTTGCCGCCTTTTCTCTGCTTACGTGAGCGGGTTATTATTTTTTGCACTTGGTAGTAACCAGATGAAGGGCTGGAGGCAAACGAAGGACCTTGAAGGAATGTGTGGACCTCAGACTGATATGCATACCCTAAACGACGCTTTTGGCAACAAGTCTCACAAACTTTTTCAGCTCTAGAAAAATCCTCAAGTCTATCGACCTTCCCATATCGTCAAAAGACTATCGTAAGCCGTGTTATGATAGTTCTTTCAAACTCATCTTCACAAGCGAAGATTGCCTCCTTTCTCTCCTGAACTTGCTTCTACCAGAGAAGATCGACCAAATCCGAAGCTTTGCCGCATTGGGACTCCCTCCGCACCACCCACTCCTTCAACTTCGGTCCCAGCATCGCCCAGGACACGCTAACGTTGTCTCTCCGTCTCTGGACTAACCTCTTCTTTTGACGACTGGACTTTTGTCGATACCGAGGAAGTGGGCCAATATTCTGGGAACCGTGTGATTCGATATGACATCAGGGTCGTCACAGATAACGGCAGAACGGTCGACGCTGAAATATAGCGGGCGCCGCAGTAGTTCTTCCGTCATTGCATGGAATAATATGCGTCTCGGTTGCTAGGTACCCAGGGGCACTCTGGGAAGAAGGTCCCACGGGATATTGCGGCAGAGGCGAGAATGGAGGACCCCGATACGGAAGCATCTATGAAGGTAGATTATCTATCGGCTAGTTGAGATGCTGCTATTGCTAAACGCTTTGACTTCACTTTCAGTACTAACCATAACCACGTTACTCCATACTATATAGAGTACTAATAGCACAGAGACATTCACGAAAAGAAAGAGGACTGGACATATAGGCTTTAACCTGTCTACGTGATCGAGATATGTGATTTTTGGGTGTGTCGATTATGTGGATATTCCAATCCCACCCCCGACCCCCGTATAACAAAAGCTGACTCAGTTCATCTTTTAGCTTTCCTCCATTAAAGGCGACCCCCGCAGCTGCACGATCGATACGTATCTTGGGCACAGCCAGCTTTTGCTCCTGACAAACGCATCCCCCGTCTCACTCCAGATACATCCTCCATGCCCTTTATCAATTTTTTCCACTACTGCCTCGTCTCGCTACCCGCTTTCCAAGATCCATATGATGCCAAGAATACAACTCTCGGAACTCCTACTTCCTCGATCCTTGACACGATTCTTTGGGTGCTTGCCAATACTGGAGATGGCAGAACGGGGGTCCATATCCCCGATTTCATCTTAAAACAAGAGAAGATCCACCCGTGAGTTCCATGGTTCAATTTGGGGCATTCCCGACTTCACTAAAAATTCAACTTTTTGGGCCATTTTTGGGTGTGGAAACGCACTCTCGAACCCCTTCTTCTATGTAGCACGCTCATGAAACTCAGATTGTCTGTAATGTCAAAGGAGGGGAAGTTTGACTATGGGGTGAACAAGCGAGCCAGGAAGGATGACACGGCAAGGGTCGAGACTGCAAAAGATCAGGGACTCGAGATTGGCCATGAGCTTGGACTCGAGATTGGACACGAGCTGGAGGTGAAGATGTACGCGCTCCATATGATCAAACTCAACTGCATGAAATTTAGTGATGTAGTGAAGTGCGCTGGTGTTGCCCACCACGTTCTGCGGGGGTGGTATGACGAAGCGGGGATCCATGGAAAAAAACCAGATACATTGCCGTGCTTACAAAACATATACAACCAAAACCATTGGAAGTGATAGGTCACATTACCACGGTAACGAATTGGAACCTTGGGAAGAAAAACCTCTACCATGGTAAGAAGATTCAGATCAGAATATGATAGGATAGGATGGGATCAAAAGTGATGGGAATTGGAATTAATTCAAAATCGCACGATCAAAAATAGTTTATTTGCAATTCAATTTGAATGGTGATCATCAAATATGTTTACTGATAGATAAATTATTTTTGAACAAAAAGGGAATCTACTAGCAGCCGCAAACAATGAACTAAGGGCTCCACAGATTCAAAGTCCAGCCTTTTAAAGTGGCAAGGGCCAACTTGCAACGTTGTCCATCCTTAAAACATCCAGGTGATTTTCTTTGCTTCGCGTGGATTCGATCTTTACATTTAAATGTGAGCAAATATTTCCTTATTAAACGATTGTCAATATTGTTCAAAACTTCTCAACCTGAGTTAGATTGGTGCCATGTTGAATATTCCTCTTTAAATTTATGAACATGCAATGTTGCATGATCCCTCTTGACCAACCATTTTTCGACAAATTCTGACTAGATTATGAGGAAACTTATTCTTCTGTCATGGATGCCACAACTTTCTGATTTCTCATTTCCCTCGCGGTGCAAAAGGATGCTGAAATGAGATTAATGGACGTGGTTACCGCATATCTGTACAGAAAATTAGACAAGGATGTCTATATAAAAGTTCCCGACGGATTTAAAGCACCCAGCGCACGTTTCAGGGCTAAGTGTTATGTATGTCTCCTTAGATCACTGTATGGACTTAAACAATCAGGCTGCATGTGGTACCAAAGGTTAATAAACATTCTATTGAAAGCTGGCCATGTTAAAAGTCCGAATTCTCCCTGTGTCTTCACCAAAAGGATAGCAAATGGCCTCTTCGTCAGGCCTCTTTGTCCTTATTGCAGTCTATGTTGACAACCTCAAAGACATAGGCTCATCAGATGAAATCGACTCAATAGTCTAACTCCTCACGGGTGAATAGATGAAAGACTACAGCAAACCCCATTCTGCCTTGGTGTACAAGTAGAGAACATCAAAGAGGAATGATACTGCACTGGAAAACCAATACTAAGAAAGTATTACAAAGGTTTAATCATGCCTAGGGGCATTTATTGAAGTCGCCTATCATGCGCCGTGAACTTAGCGCTGAGAACAACCGGTTCAGGCCCTTCGATTCAAAAGATCCAGAGGGCGTCTTATCTGAGGACACACATGCATATCTTGCGGCTATCAGCGCTCTATTTGACTTCGCTGATTACCCTCCACCAGTCTCCTTCTTGGTGTCCTTGCTTGCTAGTTTTAGCAAAGAACCCTCTGTTCGCAATTGGAAAGGCGTTGACCATGTTCTAAGATATCTTAATGGCACTGTTGAACCTGGTTTGATTTACACCCGAGGTAAAACTGCCATGTCTGGATAAGTCGGCTATGGTGATGCCGGGTTCATGTCTGATCCTGCTAAAGCTAAGTCACAAACCGGATATGTTTTCACTAAATATGAAACTGCTATTTCATGGTCTTCAGTGAAACAATCCTTCACGGTGACGTCAATGAACCATTCTGAGATTCTCGTACCTATGCTGCAAGCTGTGAGTAGGAATGGTTGTGATATGGAATCGTTAAGAGATTTGATCTCCACTGTCTGAGGATTCTGTGGTTTAGTGGCGAACAACGGTCGAATGATTCTCAATCAAGATAATGCCGCTGGCATTAGGCAGATGAAAGACGGCTTCATAAGAAAGCTGAATTCAAAGAATATTGCTCCCAAGTACTTCTTCGTGTATTATCTGCAACAAGAGGGGACTATTGTGATTGCTTAGATTCAATCATGAGATAACATTGCCAATTTATTTTCCAAAGCATTACCAGGGAGGACCCATTGGGGCCCTGTCATGAAACTGGGAATGTGTCAACTTCATGACATTGAGAAGTCTTGTTAATGGAATGGCCTTATCTATTCCAAGGGGGGAGGTCATCGGAGGGAGACTCCCGATGGCACTCTTTACTTTTCCACGTTGGGTAAACGTTTGACCTGTTCCAACATCTCAGCCAGACAATAAGGCCCCTCGGACGGCTCTGCGGAAAGCGCCCGTCTTCCAGAAGGCAAACTGCCTCCTTAATACCAGGTGGGAGATAATTATAGAAAATACTTCTCTATTCCTTGTCTCATCTTTCATTGAGATGGAGTGTTATGAGAATTCTGGTTTCCGTGCGACCAAAGGATTTGACTGTGGTCAACCCTGTGTCCTGAGATCAGGAGCTCTGTAAGCACTAGGCATTCCAACCTCAGGAGTTGGTACTCTCAGAAGGATTGATCAACACCAAAAACTTTGTTGACCCATGAATTTGACCACATGTGCTTTAGAGGGATCACTGTACTTTAGTACATCAACTCTGTCCGCAATGAATTGAACAATGGTGATTGTCTAACGGAGAACAATACTAAGATTTCTTGGTAATATTTAGACAGTGGACAATATTGTCCAGGCAATGGATAACAATACTAATCTCCTAATTAGTGTCTACTTGTTTTGGTATTGTCTTCAACCACTTCTGGTGTTGGTGGCATATTGACCTTTTACTTTAAATAGGACCCACCCAATCTGGGGGAATCAGTCACCTTTCATCTCTGGTCCATTGGTCTTAACTTCCTTTGAGCAAACACAAATCATGTTATGGTTATCGATAAGCACATGTCAAAATACTTTTGATCTTAATCAGTCCTGATTTTTACTCACATCTCGCCTTTCCACAAAAAAAAACTAGTACTGTATTCATGGACTGTGTCCTATCTATTGCCATTTTGCAGGGCTCGCAAAACATATTTAAGGATTGGTCAATATTATGACAATAACAATCAACGCAAAGGTGACTCTCAACAACTCAAACAAATGTGGTGGGAACCCAGATGTGATTCACGGAACAGAATTCCTAAATGAAATGACAATACAAAACCTCGCAACCACTCAGATCCACAAAAAGTCAAAAGCCAAGATACAGGTCAGAGTTTGAAGAAATCTTGAACTTTGATTGCACTCGTTGCAAACATCTTTCAACATAAAGAAAAAGCAATGCAAAGTAGCGCCTGCATAGTCAATACAGGGAAATTTTAAAGAACTTTTCCTGCATGATGTAAAATCAGATATTGTGACATAGAACATGTACCATATTCACGTTCCGAAAAAAAATTAGATATGTTGTTACAAAAATGAGAGGGTGATAATAAAAACCTCGAGGGCGAAATCTGTCGAAGACTGTGTACAAATTACTACCGGGACTTGAAGTTTGGATCAGCGGAGGCTAAGCTGCAAAATACTCGCTCTGCAAGGATCTCCCCCTACATTTGTCGCTCTTGCCCTAGATCTAGCTGACGCCCCGCAACCTTCGACGCCCCCGTATCTCATGCCATTCACCCTGCGCCCTTGAAAGCCCTGAATTTTTCATGTGTTTTTGGTGATAATCAAACCCAAGGGGGGTGGCATTCTTCCTCTCCACTTTGCAACTCCAGCAACTTGAATCCCTTGCATTTCTCTTTCCGTTGCGCGTCGTGGTCGATTGGACCGAGATGGAAAATATGAAAATTCTATTCTCGTATTGGCGTGGACTTAACGTGTAAACAATTAAACGTCCCTGCACCCCATGAATAGCATCCTAGGTTCGAAGATTACTTACAATTGTGTTACTTAGCCATGTTATCTGCCTCCGATTCGCAAAGATATGATCTGTGGGGTTCACATCTTTATTCCTGTTTGATTATGCATCACATCGATAAAATATGTGTTGCAGTTGGTTATGGTTTTCGGGAACAGTTTTGACGCAAAAGATAGGACCAGTCGAGTTGAGGTTTTGCGGCGCACCCCTATCAAGATAAGTTTGTCAATAAATGAACATTTGCAAATGCACTGGATGACATGAAAAAATCAAAAGTTAAACAGCTATTTTCGTTTACCTTTCAAGACAATGCTCCTGAGATCTTTTTGTTTGCATCGATGTTTGGATTTTCTTCTTCAATCGACCAAAGACGCCAGTTCAGACTCCTACGTAAAGCCCGCAAGGAACACTGCATTTGCAATGGCTATTTGAGCAATGTCTTGTATTTTGTGATGTAAAAAGAAAATAGCTGCTTTCGCCGAGGTAGCCTTCAAAGCATCCACTTCCATTTAAAAAAAAATGATGAAATTGACCTTCGTTTTAGTTTTTCGTCCTTTCTTGATTTATATAAAAGACGTTTTGAGAATATTTCTTGAATTGGAAGATTGAGATAGATCGATTGTGTAGAGAAATGTTCAATAGTCAATGATAGATTGTCTATCATCTTGTCAACTCATGTCTTCCCTTCCTCATGTAGGTTATCAATTGGTTATCCCTTTGACTCAGCTCAAATAATTCCGTATTCGTTTCTGAATCCTCATGTTGTGAATCCGTTCTGATTCAAATTTCCAAGAAAACATTCTTTCATGCCGCAATGCGGCTGGATCATGCTGCTGATTGAATATAGAACTCGTATAATATTTCCAGATCTCGTAAATGATGATACATTTGAATCCTTCTTTCAAAATATTTCGAAATTCGAAACATGATGATCATGATCAAGATACAGTTGAAAATATCATTTCCAAATTCGAAAGATTATAATCGTGCAGTTGAAAAGATCATTTCAAAATGCGTAACAAGATTATCACGATCTTGATTCAGTTCAATACATTGTTTCCAAAGTCTACGCAAGATGATTGCATATCATATGTGATTTACAAATTCATAACAAGATGATCACGAGTCTTATATCGTTTCCAAATTCTTAACAAAATGATCATGAATAGCAAACATGTTTATTGATAGGTATCTGTTTGGAGTTTATTTTTGATACCCAGCACCCTTAGCAAAAAGTAAACATGTTTAAGTATCATGTTTTTGGATTGTTATTTGACTTATTTTTGATTTCCAGCATCCCCTTGCAAAACATCGATAAACACATGTCAAATTATGATTCAGCTGGCCTAAAAAAAGTGTTTGGGAAAGCTTAGGGCCTGATGACACGGACCCTTAGGCTACGTGACGAAGGTGGCAAGTTTTTCTTTCATGTCCACATCAGCTACACGATGCTTCCCTGCGCGTTCCATCTAATCCCCCGAATCCCTTCACATCTTAACACTCACAACTGAAAGAACCTGCCGCACGCGAACTCATTGTGTTGCCGATCCCGGACCGCAAGAGCCCGTATAGAATGCGCTTCAGTCTGTGACGTCGTCTCTGATTTGCGCAATGAAGAATAGGAAGCTCTTGGTGCATTGTTTTGCCCATTTTTGTGATGTGATGGGTGATGCTAACCCTAAGGCTGACGGGGGGCACATTACTGATGGCTAGCTTCTGACGTTTTTGAATTTCTGCCTACACAGGATACTAGGCGTTACCACCCCAAACTCCACTGCTCCATCCATGTTAAGGACCCTGGCCGGTTATCAGCACTTTGCCTTGCCTGTCACCCTCTTCCATTTGCATCCAGTCGATCAAACCTTGTCGTTGCAGCTATATTCTTCCTGTTGGTTGCGCAACCAACTGCTGGTAGGAGTTTCCTTCTTGTTTGCAACACCGTCCCCCCAATCCGAGAGACCTCTCCAGCTGTCTTGCGACCATCCGTGCGACTCAAATTCACTCAAATTATATCTAACAGTGTATGATTTTTTGTGATCTTGCTGGACCCAAAACGCGCCTCCGTCTCTGGACCTGAATAGTACCTTCACTTCAATCACTATAAAATGGATAAAACGGTCAATAACACAGTAAGTGTTGGCTGCGAGGGAATCGAAAGATGCTGGATTGCATAGAAGTTCTTGCATGTGTTACCTTATTTGTCTGATATTTTGCATCATTTAGACTGTCGACCTCTTTTCTTCAAAAGGGCAGGGAGGAAGCGCTCTTCCCCGTTCAAGGAATTTTCTGCTTTGTTGGAAGATGCAAGGATCAATCGCCACTTCTTCTCTGCCCTCGAATTGACTAGCATGTACATTTGGCAAGATGACGGTCTGCTCAATATGCTCTCGTTCAATGTCAATAACTTCTCGAACTTCAAATACAATGCCGCCCAGTGTCACAACATCAAAGCAGATGAAACACCCGCAGTTAACCGGCGTCAGGCTTTCTCTACTTTCACGCTCAATAAGGTCATCGCCAACTTCTCGATCGAAGAAGACAGTGAACCACGGTCAGTGGACTCCCCGCCTACCCCCTCCCCTCTTCACCCTGGCCTCAGCTATAGCATCTCCATCATTGCTGCACGCAACTTCATGCACTCCGAATCTGCCCGCCGAACCATCATCTCCCTCTACCTTTCCTATGCCTTACTCACACTAGAACCTCCTGCTAAACACCTCACCATCGCGGAAGAAATCAACATCAACATCATCAAGAATGTCAAAAACGACGGCATCTCCGAAAACGTGGAGTACAAGGTCCCGTCGACTTCGTGATTGGCCACTCCCATAACGCGCGCTCCACAGCAAAGCGCACACATTCCGCCTCCGCACTACTTGATGTCAAAGCGAGGCGCCAAACCACATTTGAAGCGGGGCTCAGCCAGGTCATCGCGTAAGCTGCTAGCATTCTTTGCTGTCGCCGAATCGCGAAGCGAGTCAGGGGTGCATACCGCACCTTCTGGGCCTATAGTGATGACAACCTAGGGTTTTTGGATATGTGCGCCCCAAGGAAGCTTGCATATCGGTTCGAATGCGAATGACGGATGAGATCAAGGGGGTTCTCAAGCCGGGGTTCGGCAAGAGGAGATGCGAGCTCGTCTTTAACCGCATGGTTGGGCTGGTATTGCGCAGATTTCGTTCGACGCCTCCGATGTCCATGGTCGACTTGTCCGAGACGGGAGATTCCAGTGACAAGGAAGATAACCCACACAACAATCTGACCCTTATGTCCGTTATGGATACCATGGTCAATCGCCTTTCCGATGTTAGAATTTGTGAACGATCCCCTTATACCCCGAAGCCAGTAGTATTTTGTACAAAGTCTTTGACAAATTTTACCCTCAAGGTTTCCAAATTTATAAAAAGGTGACCCTCTCGGTTTCTGTTACAAAATCTCTCAATTTCGTCAGAAGCTGATAAATGCTACATGCTCCTGTCACGATATGTGATTTCATAACATACAGTGAAAATTCTTCAAAACTTCCAAGATTCCACTTATGCAGTTTGCGTCCATAATGGACGGAGATACCTCACATTGCTCTCAACATTATGTTTTGAGCGCTACTGACATCTGTCACACCCATGACAGGAGGATAAGTTTCCTCAAATTCCAGTCCCGGTCTTTGGAAAAAACCTTGGGTGAACTTGGTTTATTTTACACTCGAGGACAGACTGCCATGCCTGCATTAATCGGCTATGCTGTTGCCAGGTTCATGTCTGATCCCGCGAAAGCTAAGTCACAAACCGGAGATGTTTTCACTAACAATGAAACCGCTATTTCATGGCAAGCAGTGAAACATTTCATCATGGCAACGTCGGCAAATCAATCTGAGATTCTAGCACTCCACTGTCTGATGATCATACGGTTTAGTTGTGAAGGACAGTCCATCCATTCTCTGTGAAAATAATACCCCCTGCGTTAGGCTGATGCAAGACAGTTTCAAAAGAGAGCAAAAAACAAAGGATATTGCTCCCAAGTGTTTCTTCGCACATGTTCTGCAACAAGCAGGGACTACCAAGATTGTTCAAATTGAATCATGTGACAACATTGCCGATCTATTTACAAAAGCTTTACCAGCTCCAACCCGTTGGGGCCTTGTCATGAAGCTGGGAAAATGTTGACTTCACAGCCTTAAGAAGTCCAGATAATGGAATGCCTTTTCCGTTCAAGGTGGGAGGTCTTCAGAGGGAACTCCCAATAGCACTCTTTACATTACCACATTGGGTAAAGGTTTGACAAGACCATTGTAGAAATATTTTTCTATCCCCATCTCATCCCTGGGTGGGAGGGAGTTTTATGAAAATTCCTTTTCAGTGCGACTCAAGGATTCGACTATTGTTGACCCTGCGTCCTGAGGTTGAGAGGTTCTGTGAACACTTGGCATCCCATCCTCAGGAGTTAACTCTAAGGAGGATTGATCAATGCCAGAGACACTGTGGATTCATCCTATTCATGAATCATGGGATACTTTCCATAAATTGCTTGTCAATGGGGAAGG
>KZ993836.1:0-34258 GCA_003614705.1 Blyttiomyces helicus | reverse complement strand
AAAACATCTTTTATTTATACAAATATTCAAACATTACAGATACAAAACGCGAATAGTTTTTAGGTCAATTTTCCAACCAAGTTCGTCACCATCAGAAACCTTTGGGCCCAAAAGATACACCATGTGTTTTTCAAAATGGTCAAAGGGAATATGCTTTGCGATTTGCATGCTTTTCATCCATTCGTTGAAGGCATGAAAAACTAACTTGTCTTCTTTGAAACTATTTTCGTCTCTGATGACATATTCATCAATAAATCCTCCATAGTAATCGTTTTTGTTTTGAAGTTGCTTCCACAATTGTTCATATTCAATTGGCATTGGGTGAGTCGTTCCAGATAAATAAATTTTGACCAGCAATGAAATGAAAGCGTCCTTCCAGACATCCATTTTTTCATTGATCTTGTCATCCGTCTTGAATTCATTTGGATTCTTTGGATCAGGATTGTCTTTGAACCAACTTGTGAATTGAACTGGTTTAATTCTGCGCCAAGTGCCATTATCTTGTTGACTAGTGTTCAGCGGTGGAATATCATTGGTCAAGCAGAAAAAAGTTGCTTGTAAATAAAAAGACTGATTTTTTTGAAATTTCTGCGCGGCAGTGATGCGATCTCCTCCGCTCAACCATTTCATTGTTCCAAGGTTTAAAGAATCTCTTGCATTCGGTTCACTGCATGAAACGAATCGTTTGCCCTTGATATCAATAAGTTCGGGTGCGGGAAGGTTGGCTGGAGGTCGCGGTTTTGTAAAGAGTGTAATGCTTACTTCTCCAGAATAATCTCCAAGTGCAAGATTCAAAAGACGAATCAAGGTACTTTTTCCATTCGCGCCGGCTCCGGTCATAATAAAAAACGTTTGTTTCGCCGGAGTGCCATTCAACGATAGAGCAATTTCTTGCATCGTGTAATTCATGTGATCTTTTCTAGGAAATATTTCGGCAATAAACTTTTCGAGGTCGCTTCTTGTTTTGTGCTCGTGTTCATCATAAGGAACATATGCAACATTCGTTGACATTGAGATAAAATCGTCAGGTTTACCCTCACGAAAAACGCCTTTGTTAAAATCCCACACTCCATTCTTGAACCCCATTAATTGCGGATTGGAATCCAATCGAGATTGAAAATTGAGCGAAAAATCGCCATGACGTTGACTCCAATAAAAATCGAATTTTCTACCTAATAGCGGCATGAGGCCTCCGCGAACAAACGCAGTGGTTTGTAATTTCGTCCGAAGTTTTCCC
The DNA here is from genome assembly GCA_003614705.1 of Blyttiomyces helicus. NCBI lineage: Eukaryota > Fungi > Chytridiomycota > Chytridiomycetes > Blyttiomyces > Blyttiomyces helicus. The sequence goes on along the minus strand of KZ993836.1, from coordinate 33,021 downwards.
CAAATTGGTTTCGCAATCACAAGTTTGTCTTGTGGTAGACTTTTAATATATCTGGCAAATGGTTTCTGAATCGGTCCATCATCCGCCATGATAGATGAATAAATCTGTTCGTATTCTGTCCATCGATGCATTTTTTTATCATAGTAGTACCAAATGTAATTGGCTTGATTTGGAGATGCAGCAATGTCATTTTTCAGAATGGAAAATACAAATTGAGAAATGGATTCGTCGGTTTGATTGTAGAGACATTTTTCGAGAAGATAATTAGGATTGGTGTCGGTTAATATCTTTTCCAGTTTTGCAGGATAAGGCGGCAAAAGCATGTTCTCGGTACATTTAAAACATTTCAAAGTTGATTCGCTTGGCGAGACAACAACAAAGTTTGATGGACGGTTGGCTTCACATCTCTTATGGAGACGTTTGGCAAAAGGGCAGATGCCGGGTTCGAGAATGACACTAAATGTTCCTTTCATTTTCAATTCTACGATGGATTTGATATAATTCAAATTCAGTTTGGAAAGGTGCATCTGTAGATAATCTCTAATTTCAGATTCAAATAATGGATCAATTTCAGCATCTTCAACTTCTATATCCGGGTCTTCCATTTCATAATCATCGACAAGACCGTCAATGTTTTCATGCAACTTTTGGGTAACGCTGTTCGTTTTCTTTGATTTTTTGCTTGTTGTATCGGTTAAAGAAGTTGCTTTGCGTTTATTGGCTTTTTTGAAAATATGGTTCAAAGGGGTTTCAAATGTTCCAGGAGGACAAATTATGGAAGTCATCGCAATGTGGTCCAGTTTAATATCTTGATATAGAATCTTTCCATTAGGTTGAATGTTTCCAAGTCGGTAAGCATGTTCATATTGGACAGTGTCGCCAAAAAAAGCGATATGTTGATCCATTTCTCTGGTGTCTTTGACGAGAACACCTTTGTGACTTCCAAGCATTCGCAATCCTGATGTGTATACGGACACGTCGATCATTTTCTTTTCGACAATCCACGGGTATTTGATGCTCAACCGCTCTTCCACGTCATAACATATATCTTTTGCTTTTTGAACTGACAAAAAGATCCCTGGGAAATATAGATGGCATTTGTAAATCATGCGAAATGCAGACAAAACGGTTTTGTAGTCGACAACATTTTCTTGTGACTCAACAATAGATTCTTCAAGCACAGTTTGAAATGTTTTGATGGCATCTTGGATTAGTTCGGGTACATTTTCAATCGAAATCAAACCAGATTCAAAGACGTCCATTTTCAAGTCCAGATCTACAAAAAACTTGTTGATTGCTTTGCTTTTTTCTGAAATGGAATTGTGACCTTTTTCTAGCACATCAGACTTTTCAGTGTTTAAGTATCGGACATAACTTTCAAAAAACTCTTCCAAATTCGCTTGTGGAATACTTAGTTTCTTGGTTCTTTCATTGAAAGCTGTATGTGTGTGTTCGAATGGACCACTGAAAAACTTGTAATGATTTACAAGCGCCCCTAGTTCTTTAACACTCATATCGATTGTCGTCAAGTCATTCAAACTATATGACAAATGGGTCGTTTATATACCCGTAAACAGTATGCATCGACTTTACCACTTTTGTAGTTTATCTATCGATAAATGAGTTTTAAACCACAAACAGAATCATAATTTGAATCAATTTCTTGAAGATTTTATCAACCGTTTTATCGATAGATAAAATGACAAACACGACAAACATCACAAATGTTACCATTATTAAAAATATGCATGTTGCTATTTATCGATAAATATTATTCTAAAAGAACTCGAACTGTCCCGCGTAATTGTCATAGGCCTTCGGTCCATCAGCGTCTTCAATAAAAGCGGAATTCATGTCTCGTGATGTTTTACTTTGTTCAAGGCCTGCACAGTTCTTTCTGATGGATGCCAGATGTCTTTCTAACAGTTGGTTTAGTCTCCCTAAAATTGTCTTTAATTTGCTGATAAGTATAGGTTGATCTATGCTATAGATAAATCCATGCATCATATTCAAGGCTACTTTGGCTTGTGTGTATGCAATTTGATAATTGTCGACACAACGAACCAACGGCTTTTCGGAATCTTGTTCGATTTTGAGAACATTGTTTGTGGCTTCTACTGCTAGATCAAAGTTGTTTGCGTTTTTTGCTCTCCAACCGTAAATAGAAAAGAACAAATTTATGATGTTTGTATCTAGATAAAAATGCGACGGTGAACCAAGGATCTGGTTGCGGTAATCAGTTTCTTGATTAAATGAAAGTATGTCGGACGCTTCAGTTTGTTTTAGCTTTTGAACTAGGATAAAAATGAGAATAACTGCAAAGATGTAAGCAGAATTAGCCTTAATCACCCGTGTACTAAGAAAAATATTTACTAATCCGAGAAGCACATATACAAAGTCAGACGGAATTCCTGTCGATAGAATTTGCTCAAAAATATTTGATGGTTTTGCGTCAGACAAATTATCCATCGGGAACTTTGATAGTCGACGTGAAATAAAAACACGACACGACACGCCTCAGTTGATGAATCGTCTTATAAAAGAGTACGGGTCAAGATACCTTTTTGAAGGTTCAAAAACAATAGTTTCATCATGCCAATTTGCGTCAATGTTCTTCGCGATCTTCTCTTGTGTGGAAGATATTTTCCTTTTGCAAATGAAAAAATAATAAAAACATTTCCGACAGCGCTGGAATTCATTAGAAAAGATCTGGATATGCTGTCAATTGATGAAATTATAAACAAAAACTTCTCTGGCTTCATTTATCCTAAACTTCTCCTTCTTGGAACAAAGACTCCTCCCTTAGATGGTTTGATAACTGCCACTATATCAGGTTACAAAGACATTTTCAGAGTATACTTGCAAACATACAAGAATTCCTTTAATGCATTGGCTTTACAATGGTTCATAAAAAAGTCACAGCGGATGATGGCATTGGAAAGAAATGTGGATTTTCTGAGATTTCTGACGATAGAATTGTGTCAGCCACTTGATGCACAACTTGCACAAGAAATATATTCAGAATGGGATATTGAAGATGAAGAAAACAAACAAGTCGATTCCAAACTGAGGATGTTTTTGTTTCAAGAACTGCACATTAAACCTTCAGCTCAAACGATTTTGAAAATGGTTGTGCAAAACATTGATTTTACACAATTTATCGATAAATGCGATTTTTCCAAAGAAATGTTTCTCGCATATATTCTGAACATTTACACCCGCGATTATCAGAAGTCGAAATCGGCCGAAAGCTTGAGTATTGAAAAAAATGTGTGGAATTTGGCAAGAGAACAAGATCAAGTTGTGACTTTTGATGTTCAAGAGATTGCTATGCTCAGGAAATTGAGAATACTTTCTTGGGTGAACAAAGAATATCTTTTTAGTAATTTGAAGGATACTCTCGATGATGAGTATATTCCTTTACAGAAATTTGGACTTGAGCTCAACATTTTCAAATGGAATTTGGAAAATTTCGGTGTTGCCGGAATTCGAGATCCCGAAAAACTATTCATAAGGCTTTTGAAAAGAAGAGATATTCGAGGCCTTGATTTTCTCATCAACGAAGCAAATTGGATGCCTGAATGCATTTCGGATGAAGCTTTCGTTGAGATGGAAAAATGTTCGTCTGTTGCAAAGTTCGTCAACAAAAGTTTCGGACTCGACTCGACATATTATTCTCTTTTTGTTGATTAGTTAATGATAATGTTCTGGACGAAATTCTTGCAAAAACTATAAATACAGGCATAATTTAACCAATTTCCTATCTTTTGCGTAATTATGATAATTTATGCGAGTGAGTTGGCAGCCTGTGTAGGTTTGAACAAATATCGCCCCGTGTCAGATGTTGCTCTTAAAGTCTGGATAAGAACAAATGAAAGGAGTTACAACAACGCTGTCATTCGGAACAATATTAAAAAACAACAAAGCATCGAGACAACTATATCTAACCTGAATGTACAAGCTGAAGTAGATGCGTTGATCGAATCAGATCAAGCATCAGTGACAAGTCAAGTGACGAAGCTGATTCAAAGTTTAGTAAAAGATAATATCTTGACAGAGTGCACAGGAACTGAAGCGAACGACATTATGTCTTTTGTCTACCAAGAACGTGGTAAAAAATCAGAAGATGATATTTTAAATCGAAGCCAGATTATTATGTCAAAACCGATTCAAAATAGGAATGAAAAGTTTTACAAAAAACAAATATTTTCTTATGACGAACAAAAAATTAATGTCTTTCTTGGCGGAAAAGTAGACGGAATCACCTCTGACGGACAATTGGTTGAAGTGAAATACAGACAAAACCGGTTGTTTAATATTGTGCCAGTCTATGAAAGAATACAGATTCATGCCTACATGTTTCTTACTGACATTGAAGAATGTCAACACATTCAGTCGTTCAATAAACAAGAAATAACTACTAAAATCCATTTCGAACAAGACTTTTGGAATACGATAAAACAAAAACTGCTGTTATTTGTCACAAACATACAAAAACTAATCGAGTCTGAAATAATGCAGGATGAATTATTGACATCAAATATTTTTCCCAGCAATGTAATTGTCAACGATTATTCTTCACAATCATCATGACGCTTTTGTTCAGTGTTCGATAATTCTTCTTGTATTTCGTAATGATCATGTTTCATTTTTTCCAGTATATTTCTTTTGATTACCATTATTTCGTTAGTTGCAGCTCCCCTGAACGTTGCTCGAGGAAAAAATGTTGCATCCGTGACGAGGTGGGAACTTGAATTCAAAACAATCACGTCGCCGATTTCAATATTTTTCTGAGGAATCATCTTTAGAATTCCTTTCGAAAGGGATTCTTCGATGTTTTTGAGAACTTCAGACACATACAACGAACACTCTCCTTTCTTGTAATCCAAGCCTTCCAATTCGTTGTACATGTTGTCAGAGATCGCGAACTTTCATCCATTGCCATTCTGTATTCATATGTGATTTATTTAGGAGTTTTATCGATAAAAATAATTTGCAATGTTTTCTTGTATGAAGATAATCACCAAAAATTGTGAATGTCAAAAATATCTTCATCTTAAAAAATTATTAGTGTGAGATTTATAAAGCATGTTTTGTCGAAAGAAAGTTCACATAGGAATGACAGGAGGAGGAATTTGGGATTTTTGGAAAAGAGAAAAACCAACAACACAACTAAAAAAACTTCCTAAAACGCTTGATGCAAAATTTCAAGAAATGATCTGGAATGCAAAAGATAAAATGATTAAAAATGGAGAAAATTTCGCAATTATAAGGGAGATTGATGCATTGGATAATAAGGCCGCTATCAAACGAGCTGTTCATAAAGCACTTTCAGTTTTGTTTCAATCCGAACTACTTCATTTCATATTAGACTTTCTTATTGGTGCGAAAAGCGCACACATTATCACATCGAATCCGGAATATTCGGCTTGGGTGCAAATCCAAATTTCGGAACTGATTTCGAAATATCAGCCTGATATCACCAGATCCGTCTTGCAACAAGCCCAAAGTCATTATCAAACATTGATCTATTTTGGGCTCGGTTCTTTTGTAGAATATTTAAATTATTGGTTCCTCTATGCTGTTTGCTTCGCCATATTCTTTGTTGTAGCTGCCCATGCTTCCGAATGGATTCGTTACATTGGGGACGAATCTAGATTATTTCCTCGAGGGTTTCCAGAACTCAGGTCTTATGAACTACATAGACTCGTTCGAAATGATAAAGCATCCAAAACTAAAACTAAAAGTAAAAATAAAACAAAGTCGATTAGGAAAAAAAAGATGACAAAGACAATAAGAAGAAAAAAACAAAGAAATCGTCGATCAATAAATCTGTGAAACAGCAACACAAAGTTTGGAGACCGACATAATTTGCCTGATTTTGTACATTTCAATTTTTTCAAGTTTATATATTTATTCATCTCAAAGACTGCACCAGACGCAGATATGTTTTGATTTCTCTGTTTATATTTTTTGAGGCGACAAGATACTTTTGAATCAAATTTTCATAAGCTTCTTCATTTTTATTCCCTAGTACAGTTAATTCCATAACACTTGTGAAACCATATACATGATGATGAATGTCTGAAATTCTTTTTAAGAACAGATTATTCCACTCTTTAGGTGATCCAGAAAAAATGACTTCATTCATATCCCAAAGTGTAACGTCTTTGACAATGTCGGATGGCATGAACACAACATCCTTGGGACGTGTCAGTTCCGAAGCGTTGAATCGAAGAATAGATAAGAGTCTTTTGATATGTGTTTTAAGCCTGTAAATATCTATATCTGGCAATTGATCTTCAATAAAATTGAAATTGGCTCGAAACACACTGGAAATAATATTTGTCATTTGAACTTGAAGATCTACGATTTTCAAAAAAACCGTGGATTTACCAAAGTTGGCGTGTTTTACCTTTGCACTCTCTTTCATTTCATCTTCGAACATGTCCGCAATGTTATTATTCCGTAAAATATCATCCGTGAGCAAAAGAAAAGGGTAAAAGTACATTTGGAATCAATGTTATTAATTGTTTGATATGCTTAAACATTGATGTAAAAAGTTTAACTGTTGTGTTCATCTGATCTTTCAACAATAATGCTTTTGACGTTCCCATTTCGAAGATAACTGGGTTTCAAAGGGGAATATTTCATTGATGGCTCAGATTGATACAAAGCAGTCTTTTTCTTTTTGAAGAACAATGACAAGTCGTCTGCTTCGTTGACGATTTCGGAAGAACGTTTTCCAGAAGCCTTAGCTGAATTCAACCTTCTTTCATCGAGTAAAATATCCGTCATCCCCGTTCCAATAGTTACTAATTGCCCCATCATTAACTGTTCTGACACACCTTCGAGTTTGTTTTTGAGACCTTTCACTGCAGCGTCCATGAGAATGTCAACTGGTTGTTCAAAAGTACATTTCACTAGAGGACTTGCTTCTATTTTGTTGATCCCATGGCGAGTAATGGACATAATTAGACCGCGATTTGTCATAATGTCGCACAATAAGGAAAGATGTCGGAAATTGATGTGAGAACCCCCGGATTCTATGACACTTCTAATTTCGCTCATTAAACATTCTCGCGCGACTTCAATTCCAAACATTGAAAACATTTCTTGCGGGTCATTGCAATAAAGGTTACTTTTATCGATACCTGGAATATGCAAGCTGTCTTTCAAATTGATTCCATCTGTTTCAATGATGTACTCTGTCTTGGATGACAATTTCCCCTCATGGTCGTAATATGTGCATTGTTTTTCAGAAATGAAGGCGCTTTTGATTCCAGGAACACCACATATAGTGATGGAGTTTATCATGTCAATTGTCACGGCATCGAGGAATCTTTGGCAAGAGGCTTCTTCGTCGAATTCAAGGTCATTAACGAATTCATCGTCGTCTTTAAAAATACGCAGATGAAGAACCAACGATTCATGGTTATCATCGGAATGAAATACGAAAACATCATTTCCAAACAATGTTAAAAGTTTTTGAGATATCAAGTCCATCGACAGATCCCTTTCTGAGAGCTTTTCTCTGCAAAATACCATGCGAAGCACCCATGGCTGTAAAATATTAGCTTCTGGTGCATCTTCATCCGGAATTTGATTCATTGCGTCCATCCAGGGTCGGTCAATGGTAATTGAGCTATCTCGATAATCTTTGTCGTAAAAGATTTCCAAGGATTCCAACAAATCTGATAATGACGCGTGTTCGAAGCGCGCTCGAATGCGATTCGCAGACTTTTTGTCAAATCTGAAAGGATCCAGCAAGGAAATCGTCATTCCGGGTGTCTTTAGATTTTTGACTGCATTGATTAACTCCTTCAATCGTGGGATGCCGGTGGTTACGGTTTTGTTACCAGTTCCAGAAAGATGAAAAGAATTCAATGTCATCTGCGTCGCCGGTTCTCCGATAGATTGCGCTGCAAGGATACCGACGGATTCTCCAGGCTGAATCAGTCCTCTGTAGTATTTTTCTTCAATATTTGCAAGAAGCCAAGCAAACGCATCGCAATTCAACTTCCATTTTTCCATGACTTGCCTTGATGACAACAGCGATTGCACAAGGATTCCAAACAACATTGAAGGATTGTCACTCAGACGATCCCACTTTTCCTTTATCGATAAAGTAGATATGTTGAGGTTTTTGTTTGAGAGAAAATTTGAATGGGATGGCCAAAGTTTCAAACGCAGAGAAAAAACACGATTAAAAATATTTTCAGGATTTTCTGCCACTGAACAATTTTTCCAAGGATGAATCTTTCCAGCACGAGTGATCATGCGCTTAATGTTCAGCGGAAGAGGCCAGTTGTCCTCGGGAATGCGCATCGTATCTCTGAGAAACTTTCTGTCGAGTTGAAGAACTACCCACTCTGACTGTTCAAGTTTACAATTATAGTAATCTCTTTGGAATTCATGATCGGATAGAAGCATTGTAGGAAATGTTTGCCTTTCGATCGCAATTCCGTCTAATCCATCCTCGCCGTAGTAAAATTGAAATAGATCATTCCTGCTGTTTCTAACAGTCCCGTCATATTTGACAATTAGCTCTTCAAGAGCTTTCACAAGTCGTCTTTGAATATACCCGGTCTCTGCAGTTTTGCATGCAGTATCGATCAAACCTTCGCGTCCGCCCATTGCGTGGAAAAACAATTCTTGTGGTGACAACCCTGTAATGAAGGAATTCATGACAAACCCGCGACTTTCCGGTGAATCATCAAATTTCGAAAAGGAGGGCAATGTGCGCTTGTTGAAACCCCACGGAATGCGTTTGCCATCCACAATTTGTTGACCGACATTGGCCGAAATCTGACAAATATTCAATATCGAACCTTTTGAGCCGGCCTCGACCATTTGTTTAATGTTGTTGAACTTTGGCAAAGATTCGTTTGCCAGTTTTCCTGAGACATCACGAGCTTTTGCTAGGAAATCCTGAACATAATTTTCCTTCGTTTCGTCAATCGACAAGCTCCCTCGGGGAATGATCTTTCCATCACGAAACATTTGATTAATAGCAGATACTTTTTCGCATTGTTTTTGTATGGTATCTTTTATGTCCTTTTGAGTGCCGGGTGAAATGATGGCATCGCCCAAACCAACGCTAAAACCATGATGGAGAAGCCAGTAGTTGACGACCTGTGCAGCGTTGTCCATGAAATCGCGTGCAGCTTCTGAACCGTAGTCATTGTAAATAATATGGACAATCCCTCCGGCTGACGCTCCCACAGTCTTTTTGCAAATAATTCCAGAAAGGAGTTCTCCATCATCTATCAACACATTTGTGTCCCAAGGCGAAAGTTTCTCGAATTCATCTTTTTCTGCGACAGAATGAGGTTTTTTTTCAAACTCTTCTTTTTTCTCGGCGTGCAGATAGTCATAACCATAAAGATCGATTCGGGGCAAGATCATCGAAATTATCTGCTTCCCTGTCCATAGTGGTAAAGGTTTCATGATTGCTGGTTGCGGCAGAATGCCGTCAAAATCTTTGATCCAAAGGACCATATTCATGATATCTTGTTTGCTGATGAATATGTTCCGTTCTGTCATTTTTCGAATACCACACAATGCATCTTGAACAAGAGCATTAACAGGTTTGCTGGCTTGAGGTGACATGAGGTTCTTAGAAACAGTACACAAAGTTTCCAGTTCCGCCCTTGATGTCTGCTGTGCTGGCATGTGGAGATTCATTTCGTCACCTGACAAAAAAATTAGAATTACTATTAAAATATGGAAAAAGTCAGCAGTGATAAAATCGATTTGGTAGTGAATAACTTACCGTCAAAGTCAGCATTGTACGATGCTGTGACATTTACGTTCAATCGAAATGTCGAGTAATCCATCACTTTTGCGTGGTGCGCCATCATTGACATTTTCTGCAGTGTTGGTTGTCGATTGAAAACGACATAATCACCATCAATCATGTGTCTTTCCAAAGTGTCTCCAATTTTCACTCGCGGTTTGACTTTGACCTTCTTCAAGTCGAATCGCTTTCCGTCAACACCGCTGATGTAAAATCTTGCACCAGGGTAGTTTGGACTGTTGTTGACAAGTTTTTGCATTTTTTCGATATTCAAAGCATTCACCGTTTCAGGAAATGTGAGATTGATTGCTATGGACTTTGGAACACCAACTTCTTCAATTGAAATGTAAGGGTCGCCTGTAATGACCGAACGAGCACAAAAGTCTACTCGTTTTCCCATCATGTTTCCACGGATGCGACCTTCTTTTCCCTTCAAACGAGCTGAAATGGATTTAATTGGCCTTCCTCCTTTTTGCAGAGACTGATCAACCCCGGAAACTTCGTTGTCCATATAATTTGTCACGTTAACTTCAAGCGCTTTGCGAAAAATGTTGACACTGGCGCCATGTTCATTTTTTTCAATAGAATTGCTGAATCTAACAATGTTGTTCAGCATGTGAGTCAAATCATCTTCTCCTTTTCCATTGTGATCCATTGAGACACTCGGACGAACACATGGAGGAGGCACGGGTAAAACAGTAATAATCATCCACTCGGGACGTGCATTTTCAGGATTCAATCCGATGAGTCTGCAGGTTTCGTCGGTGATCCTCTCCAATATTTCCCGCGCATCGGATGCAGACAGCTGAATCCGATTCGCTTTTTTATCGCGCGGAAGGTAAAAAATGTCTTTTCCTATACGACGCAAAGGAAGCAATTGTGTTTCGCAATCTTGATACTCGCAAACCAGTTTGGTTTTCGCAAAGTTCCAACAATAAGAAAATTTGTCCTTGACATGTTGAAGTTTCTTGTATCTTTGATCATCTGGTAGCAAACGAAATCTAGCGCATTTATGACAAACACATTCCAATATTTTCTTAACTGTTTTGATGAATCCTATATGATAAACCGGTTGCGCAAGCTCAATATGTCCAAAATGACCTGAACAATTGTTTATGGTCTCCTCACATGTAAAACAACGTTCGCTTCTGTCCACGCAACCCATGCGAGGATCCGCCAATCCACCGATTTTAGGTCTTTTGTCATTTTCATAGAGCTGATCATGTTCGATCTTCACAACGGACATTTGCCTGATTTCATCAGGCGACATAATTCCAAACTCTACATTTTTACATTCTCGAACAGGCGCTGAAGAATGGGAAAATTCGTACGACATTGTTGTTTTCGTATCATGTCAGAACCGTGGATATATCCGCATACTTATATTACTTCTTTTTGAAATTTGGCATTTATCGATAAAATCAATGCCATTCGGTTGCCATTGCAAACTAAATTTGGTAGTTATTGATAAACCGATAAACCATTGTCATGACGATGCCATTGAAAAGTAAAATACTTTATCGATAAAACCATAAGTGCAATCACTGTGAGATGACCCACAGCTTACACCATTTGGATAACTAAGAAAGAAACAAAAGTCAAAATGTTACCAATTATTTATCGATAAAATGTTATTTTCATTTGCTGCAAAACAGTTAGGATCTCAATAGATGGTAAAATTACTGCTCGTAAAATGGCAATCACGTCTAAATTATTTTTCTTTATTTTGTTGTCAAGCTATAAACAAATTTTACATTCATTATGAAGATTACATATTTTTACAAAAAGGCGTGCCCATACTCGTCAAAAACAAAACAACTGCTTCTATCTACATTCGGGACATATGAGAGCTCAAGCATTCGAGGGTTTCCTGTCGATGACGATCCAACAGGTTTTAAAAAGTCTTTGAGTAAAACATGCAAAAAGGAAATTACAACATTTCCTCAGATATTTGTTAACAATGTTCACATCGGGGGGTTCGAAGATTTTCAGAGATTTATTTCAGACCGTTCGCATCTTTATCGATAAATGAAACTATGTGGTGATCCCAAAATCACGAAAGGAAAATGTAGACCAACAGTTCAATATATCGGCTGTTCAATTGAGTATTTGAAGATGTACATGGAATCACGATTTGATTTACGTATGAATTGGGAAAATTACGGTTCAATGTGGGAAATCGATCATATCATTTCTTTGTAAAAAAATTTTAAACATTCTACATTTTACATTCAAATTCACAATCGCACTGCAAAGATGAGAAAGATGACTAAAAATGGGAAAAAGAGAAATAAACTCAAATTGATGCAAATTTAAGAATTAATAAAAACAACAGTTCAATTAAAACATGGTTCTGGTCGGCTTTTTGAAAGCGTGAACAACGTCAAGAACATTCAAACATCATCGTCAACGTCAAGAACATTCAAACATTATCGCCTAATCCTCTTTTTCAAAATTTAACCGTTAAACACCGCCTCGCAGTCTCAGAACCACTAAGAAAAAGGTTGGAAATGACTGGTTAGCTCTGGTGCCTTGACTGTTTTTGAACCTCAGAATTGTCTTTTTTTTACTTACGATGAAGTGTCGATTCTTTTTGAATGTTGTAGTCTAAGAAAACGTCGTGTTTCTTAATATCGATATAGTGTAATTATAAAAAATTTAAAACTAATTATTTGTATTGCTTACCGGATAACGTCCTGCCGTCTTCGAGCTGTTTGCCTACATAAAAAATTCATCAATTTATTCGACGTCATAAATTTCATCAATATTTTCGACTACTTTCATTATATTCGAAAATAATTATGTCATCCTTTTCTGTTAATTGATACTCACCTGAAAAAATCAAACGCTGCTGATCAGGCGGAATACCTTCCTTGTCTTGAATCTTCGCCTTCACATTTTCAATCGTGTCAGATGACTCGACTTCCAAAGTTATAGATTTTCCTGTCAAAGTTTTTATGAAAATTTGCATATTATACCTGTTTATGGAAAGCATTATTCATTTTCTGTTCAATTTATATGGCCGAGCGGTCATTTATCGATAACATTACAAAAGCTCAGGAGCAAAAAATAACATTTATTGTATTCAACATCATCATTTTCAAAACATAATTGTTTTTATCTTTATCGTTGAAAATATTCTTTTACTTCTGTTCTCGAAGCGCCATAAACGTTGCAAAATTTTGAAATGCCAGCAGCAATAGCTTTCAAATTCGTTTTCGACAACCCACGATGCACAAGGAATGGATGCAATATGATTTATCGATAAATGGGTTTTTGAATGTGAATGTAGAATGTAGAATGCTGAAAGAATTTTACAAATGATGCAATATGATTTATCGATAAATGGGTTTTTGAATGTGAATGCGAATGTAGAATGTAGAATGCTGAAAGAATTTTACAAATGATGCAATATGATTTATCGATAAATGGGTTTTTGAATGTGAATGTGAATGTAGAATGTAGAATGCTGAAAGAATTTTACAAATGATGCAATATGATTTATCGATAAATGCGATTGTGAATATTGAATGTTCGAATGTAGAATGCTGAAATAATTTTACAAAGAATTCAATATGATTTATCGATAAATGTGATTGTGAGTGTGAATGTTGAAAGAATTTTACAAATTACGCGATATGATTGATAAGTGTGATTGTGAATGTTCGAATGTAGGATGTTAAAATAATTTACAAATGGTGCCATAGTGTGATTGTGATTGTGAATGTTCGAATGTAGAATGTTAAAATAATTTTACAAATGGTGCAATAGTATGATTGTGATTGTGAATGTTCGAATATAGAATGTTAAAATAATTTATTGTTTTGACTTATTGAGTCTTTCACCAAAACCATGATTTCTTTGGGACGTCGTTTTTATTATTATTATCATTCACAACATGTTTTTCTGTTTTGTCTCTCTCGTTTTCTTCTTCTTTGTCATCATTTTCCACCTCCTTTTTGTGTTTTTCATTTATTTGTACAAAGTTGTCGATTTGATCATCACTTTTATCATTACAAACATTAGTATCATTAGTATCATTAACAACATTATTATTACTTTTATTAACATCACTTCGTTCAATTATTTGTAAATCTTTATCGAGTTTTGAATTTGAACTATTCACTGTATCAGTTGAGTGGATATGAGCAAAACTATCTCTATGTTCCCTATAGTAACCTCCTAGAAGTTCTGTAGCCACTGAATCAAACGATTCGATATGAACAAAGTAATCACCATCAAAACTAACACAAGTCTTTCCGACTCTCAGTGTCCCATCATTTTGCGTCATTGCGGTAATTCGTTCCTCAACTGATTGCACAAGATAGTCTGATATTTCAGTGTTTTCCTCTGTATTTCTGATTATAAATTTAGCGTTGGGGCCACCATATTTCATTGGACAGACCGAAAGAAGGAAAGAACCAGTCCCCGGTAAGCCTAAACTCACTAATTTGTTTCCATCCAATCGGATGACATTCATACTATATGTGAATTTCTTTTCTCCAGCATTTACATTGCCGTTACTGGTAGTTTGAGTTGACCTTGTTGATTGTTTGACAACATTTGTTTCCGAGGGAACGGATTCAGCTTGCTTCCCGATACACTTAATATTTTGAAGTTCATCTTCCATCATTTTGTTTTTGCCTTCAACCAATTTGAATTTGTCTTCGAGAACAGTTATTCTATCATTTAAAGCACGTAACAAGATATTTTCGTCATGCCATTTAGACCCTTCGAGTATACATATTCTATCATTTAGAGCATTTAACAAGATATTCTCATCATGCCATTTTGGCCCATCTTGTAACTGTTCAGAAGTATAGAATGTGCGAATGTTTGGTATTTTGCAAATACTTCGATAATCTGGATAGTCAAAGCCAGTTCGAATTTTAGTTATGTCTGGATAAAAGCGCATGCCTATATTGTGGTTTATTTATTTATGGTAAATGAAAAAATTACAGCGCGTTCACGACGCCATGAAGAAACGCACATACAAGAAATATATTTGCATTTGTAAATAGTCATGTCAACTGTACTTTACCGTCTGAATGAAGATGTTTTTGAAAATATTGTATTTTTTATTGATAAATCAGACACTTACATATCATTACTTCAAACGTGTCGTTTCTTGTATCGCATTTGCTCAGGACGTGTAGTCAGGAAGGTAGCGTTCGATAAATGGTTTCCGAAACCTTTTACGTGGCATCGTGTCAAAGAGGTGCACAGCCAAGATTTATATCTGTGTGCAAAATGGTATGGCTCAAATTTATACAAAGAACTAGTCCAGGATGTTTGCAATCGAAAATGGTTTTCATCTTTTATTGATCAAATCACACGAATAGAAGAGGAACATATTTACAAAATTTGGCAAATGATCTTTCTTAATCCCACGAAAAATATCATAAGAGATAAACACATTGAAGAAAGACGAACAAATGTCAGACTTCACTTGACGGCTTTGACAAACAGAGTCATCTATCTTTTTGGTAAGGATCTAGTGATCAACGATCGATTCATTTCGAAATGTTTTGAATCCCAAATGAGAAACGTTCTGATGAATATTTTGGCTAATCAAAAATTATTCAACATTAAAATATCAGAAAAATCATTGTTAGATTTATATGTGTTTCTTGCATGTGATTATGATGATTATGAAATGATATCAAAACTTTACAAAGATATAAAAATAAATCATTTAGAGTATGCGATCAAAACGGCATCTTTTAAGTTTCTAATGACACTGCACATGAACAGGCGTTCAATTCCTAATTTCGATGAAAACATCGAAATTCTTGATAAAATAATTGCAGCTCAAAGTTCTCTACAATTTAAATTCTTTTCTTGGTGCAAACAAAATTCTGTACAGAAATGACGTTGATGTATTTTTTACTCTTTATTAGTAAAGAAATTAAAGAAAACAACACATACCATGGACTGGATTCCAATAATAGCAATCACTCTGATCATTATCTGTGTCTTCTTCGCCCAAAGCAGCGTGTTTGAAACATTTCTTCCTGGGGACGCAAACTCCAAGGAGACATTATATAGATTATTGTCAACAGTAAAGACAATATTGGAATCGAGATATATAACTTATTCCATTACTGGCAATATTTTAGCAGATTCGATTTCGCAAGAAAAGCTATTAAATACGTCATCGACAGCGACAATCCTTATTCCATATGTTCAAATCGGCAAGTTTTTGGAAACAATCACCGACTTTCTGCAGTATGGATTAGGTGTGAACGATCTTCCTGATGGCGGTTACAAAATCGGCGCAGCTATTTCCGCTCCGTGGGCCTCGCAAATTGCAGTAATGGTGCAGCCTGTCTATGACGTAGGTGGCCAATGGATAACAAAATCTAAAATTCCAGGAGTACAAGAAGTGTTTGGAACAAATGAACTCTTTCCCACGAAAATGTATAAGCTTGGTGAATTGGATTTACCAGGTCCGTTAGATCCTGTTCAATATCTAAGAAGAAATTATATTTTCCGATACAAACAACTTGATAGAAAAAAGTTGAAACTTGGTCAACAGAGGGACAAAAATGTCTGCAAAGACTACGAATACTATAAAAACTTGGATGGAAAACCGACAACTTTCTTGGAGCCCAATAATTTATCAAAATAATTATTCACGATACTATGAATCAGATGTTGACGGAATCAACGGAATAGAACTGGATCCAAGGCCGGTACCCGGTTTCCATCATATCAGACGTTAGAAAGCCAATATCATTTCATACCCATCTTCACCATCCTGATAATAACTTTTCTCACATTTACTTTTCGTAAATCCAAATTTCGTGTAAAGGTTTTGAGCGGGCGTATTTCCTACTCGAACATTTAATTTTACATTATGAAAAGTCTTTTTTAATTCAGACAAACTTTGGCCCATCAAACACTCTGCAATGTGTCTCCGCCGATAATCTTTATCAACGGCTAAAGATGCAATCAGACCTTCGTTGCTCACAACCAATCCGAGAACATATCCCACCAGTTTATCTTCATCGTACGCCACAAAACTGTACGATGGGTACTTACCGAGTACAAACAACCAATCACTCATTGGATAATTTTCAGGAAGAATTTTTCTATTGAGAAGATCCATGTTGCCTGCATCCGAAAGAATAGCTTTTCGAATTTGCAAGCCAGAATCAGGTTGAACAGTTTGACATGACATAAATTACTTTCTTCTTTTTAATTTGTGTGTAGTATATTGAATTGCACGCGTTTAAATTTAACTGAAATTTGTGCAAAAACATTATCGATAAGCAGTTCAAAGTGATTACCGATAAATGACATATTTACGAAACGACTAATTTGTTGAAATTTTATTGCACATATTTGTATAAACGGGATCAACTGTAAAGATGGAACACGGTCAAATTCAAGCAATATTTCAAAAACCAGTCAAGTATGTGGAAAATCGTTTCGGGCTAGCGATAAAAAACGACATTCGAGAAAAAGACGTTGACAAAGAAATGAAAGAGTTTTGGCCCAAATTTGGTCGTGATAGAAACATTACAGGGAATCTTCCTTTTGCAACGTCTCCGCGTCTTTTGCACGTGCCTGTAGATCATATTACACCGACAGATTCTCAATTTTCGAGAACTTGTTTTAATGAGAGTTTGGCAGCATCTGGTCCGTTCTATCTGCGAAGATGGCAACCCATGGGTAACTCTCCGACGATGCCGACGTTTGATGATGTTTCAAAAGACCCACGATATGGCATGGACACAAGAACTTTTACTCAAAGCTATGTCACACGGAAAATATAGTCAACATTTATCACTTTTTATTTGAATGAGAGGTGGCAATGTTCGCTTTTTTTCGATCTTTGGAATAAACCCGGACCGTAACCAAAAAGCAAGACCCTTGGCCATTGACTCAACGTTACTATATACGACAATGTAGGGTAAATGTTTCTTGATAAATTCGCATATGATCTTTCGGTGTTTGTTGAAAATGTGGACACCTACAAAAACCATTTTTCTGTGCATTGAAATACGACCAAGTTGAAGCATTTCTGCCATTATGTTGCCTGTTCCGAACCAAAAAACAACAACGTTGGATTTTTCAATAAATTCCATTTCCCATTTGAATCGATCGATTTCGTTGATGTCTTCTGCACCCTTTGATACAAATAAGTACGACGGGTGTTCGTGAATCTTTTGTTTGACGGTTTCGTGCCAATCAACTGTAGGATCCACTCCACCACTTAAAAAAATATTGTGAACATATGGGGAGTGATTGAAAATGCGTTTGGGACATTCAACAATTATTACAGAGGATTGCGCTTCCTTCTCCTGCAATTTTCGCAAGAGTCGGTTGTATTCAATTTTTAGATCTTTGAATTGCTGTTCCAGTGACATCGAGTGGGTGTTTTATGAATCGTTGGTGGCAACGACGCCTTTTTGAAATCAAACTGTTATCGATAAAAAATGTTATTGATTTACTGAAAAATTTCCATTATCTGTTTATCGATAAGGAAATATATTATTTACTTTTTGGATCTTTACTCATGTTTGTTTATCGATAAAGAAGCTATATCAAGAGGAAATACACTCGAAAGGAATCGCATTTTTGACAAAGACATCTAGAACAATAATTTTACCAGATTTCAAAACGAAAGGGATGGTGAAAAAGTTCAAAAGGAAATTGCACAAAAAACGGTAAGAAACATGTCGCTACTCGCGCACACCACTTTCAAAGAAAAGCTGATAACCAAGGCTGTTGAAAGGGGTTGCCAAGTGATCTTGGCCAGCGAACATTACACATCAAAAACATGCGGGAACTGTGGAGAAATCAACAACAGATTGGGTTCTTCGAAAGTTTAAACATGCAGAATGTGAAACGTCATCATTGACAGAGATGTCAATGGCGCTCGAAACATAATGTTAAGAGCGTTGCGAGGTAGCGCCCTGTCCAATATGGATGGGAACTGGATAAGTCAATACAGGGAAATTTTAAAGAATTTCCACTGCTTTATGCGTTTCTATTGATCTTGATTTTCATCATGGGGAAAGTTTTTGAAAAGTACAGACATCTTTTCCAAAAAACTCTGAAGAACAGGTTTCAGCCTTGGAATGTCTCTCGATTCTTGACCTAAAATTATTCCAATCAAGAAGAAGAAGAATGTGACTATCATTGGACTAATTTTTTCATACATCTTATAACGATAGATAACTTTAAACTGTTAAATTATGTCGTCTGTGCGACACTTTGTTTCCGAGTTATTTTTATGCTCACTGTGTTGTGGGAAATGCGGCTCAATGAACACAAAAACATACTATCGCAACAATTATGCACGTTGATGCAAATGTATGTTGCTTAAACGATTCGAAGTGTTGCTCCCTGTGTGAGTTGAACACACGACCTTTCGCTTACAAGGCGAACGCATTGACCACTTTGCTAAGGAAGCTTTACAAGTCGATTTGTTATAAAAATAACTTTATTGTCCACGCCAATTATGCACTCTGAGTGTTAAAAAATATGTCTCGAAAAACAATTTCCATCTTCACCATAACGCGACAAACAGTAAAAAAAAGCAACAGAGTCAGCAAACGAATTTTTGAATACATAGTCAGATACATATATCACAAAAAAATATATTTACAATAAAACTCGAGACAGTTTTTAATGGTCCGAAACTGAAGTGCTGTTACACAGTCGCTCTTTGGCACACACTCCTGTCTTGAGCAGAAGCTTTCGAATAAATGTGGCAATAATACTGTCTAAGTGTTTACGACAGGCAATCCACTCCTTTGCTTCTTCTTCGTCAGCTTTATTCCACAGAGCCCTTTCCTTCTTTGTCTTTTTGATTGGGTGCATAAGATGCCTTTTCACGTCTTCCGAAAGGTCAAAATGAGCGCGTAGGGGACGGAGTTGAAGTCGTTCGCGGGCTGTACTAACTTGACTCTTTTTAACATTCTTGTTCCATGAGCCACTAGCTTTATTGCCACAACCTTTATCGCCCCAGCCCCACGTCGAAGTTTTGAAGATGCTTGCGGCATATTCTACATTGTCGTATGCCTCGGGATAAAGTCGGTATGCGATCGTAATGACTCTGTTTTTTTCGTGAACACGAGCAAATTGAATAGTACGATCGCGAATAGCTTGTTCGAGATTTCCCTGTTTGTTTGGAGCAATTTCCTTGAACTGGTTGCAAATTTCGTCAATGAATTTAGAAGAGAATGCTTCAATGGCTAAACGTTTGTCGTTCAAATCTTGCTTCCCATTGTTTTCGTTGGTTGCCCTTAACGAGATTTCAAAATCGTTCTTCTCTAAAGCGTTTCGAATGGCAGTTTTGATTTTCATTTCGTCAAGCACGTTCTTTAAAGCTTCGCGAACAGCTTTTTTATTTCCTATTTCTTCAAATGCTTTGTCAAAATTGTCGCGAGTCGATTCTTTGGTATGGAGGGGATGGACAATATCAGCAGCCATATTGACCATAGGAATGTAGCGTTCGTTGCTATTCATTTGAGAATCATTGTAGATTTCAAAATGGTTTTTGTTTGAAATATAATCAACACTAACTTTTTGATTATCCTGGTTCAAGTGCGCTTGGTTAACGCATTTAATTGGGCTTTGACCAAACACGGCCGGACGGCCACATCTGTCCTCGTCATCAGTCAAAAATTGAGTGGAGAGAAAATCTTTAAAGTAACCACTCATGACGTGTTGAACAAGATGGTGAGAGTCATTGACGCGAACCCTACTCTATTTATAGTATTTTGGATATAGTTTATCGATAAATTACCATTTTAGAATCATTACGAAATTTACTCAATATTTTGCGAAAGAAATGCTGTTTATCGATAAACTTTCGTTGACAAGAATTTCACAATTTGTTGATGATTCGGCGAAAGAAATGCTGTTTATCGATAAACTTTCGTTGACAAGAATTTCACAATTTGTTGATGATTCGGCGAAAGAAATGCTGTTTATCGATAAACTTTCGTTGACTATAATTTCAAAATTTGTTGATTATACGAAAAATGCAATGTTGTTTATCAATCAATTTTCATTCGGAAAATATTTCAAATTTATTTTTTGCTGAAGCGATTGCTACAGTTGGCAACTTTTACATTGAACCATAAGAACCGGAAGAACCAGAAAAATCTTCGCTGGGTTGCGGAGAATCTGACGAATCTGAGGTGTCATTTTGTGGCATTCCCAAGTCCGTCGGCAATGATTGGGAGACCTCATTCGTATTGTAATTTGGGACGGTGGTATCTCCTGATGGAGTGACTGGACCAGTTGCATACGAAGAAGTATCTTTATCAATTGATACCAAAGGATTCGCATTTTCAGCAGACTCAGCGAGTTGCTCCTGTCTTTCGTCTGCATCTACATCGACCTCGTGTTGCGAAAGAACCTCGTCTGGTGTCAAAGTTCCGAAAGAGAATGGTTCATCCCCCGGATCAGCATCATCGCCGGTTGCTGGCGTTGGCGTTGTCGAATCAGAAACCGGAAGAATCGTTCCATTTGCATCGTATGTGAGTTTTGTGAGATCGACAGATGTTATGTCTCCAAAGTTGGTTGATGACATTGTTTTGTTTATTTCAACTTTAATATAGCTTGACAAAATTTTTTTAAAATTTTGTGAGATGGTGTTGAGCAACTAAACTGGATTTTGTTTTTTACTGTTGAGATTTTCAAAAGTGAGATATATAATAAAAATGTAGACTTCTTATATTAGTTTATATTACTTTATACCATCAAAGCATGATATAAAATGCAACCTCATTTAGATCGACGAGCTATTGCCTTTTGCAAAACACGCTCTTTTGACAGAAGAAGTTAATTCTGCTGGTTAATTCTCATATAGAAACGGTGTAAAAATGTTTTATGTTACTATAGCAATATGTTGTACGTGGGATGTTCAGAACGAACCTGAAGGGGAAATGGCAGAAGAGACATTTGAAAATTGGAATGGGTTTTTATAGAATGGGTTATTTTTTATTTTGTCTTGAATTTGTTCGTGTCTTTGAGCCAAGGTGATATTTTTATCGTAGTTCAAAGTTGGTGCCTTGTCGAACTGGAAAACTTTTTCACCATTTTCGTTTACAACTGTAGGTGTAAAGCAGCCACCTTCCCCTTTATTCATGTTCCACCCCCAATGCTCACCTGGAGGACATTTAGGATGGCATTTAAGGCGCGATGAATCCCAAATTTCATTATCTTTACAAGGTTCGAAACACTCCTGTCTTCCAGTTTGCTTGTTCGTTATATTATAAGAACCTGGTGGACATTGACTTTTGTATTCTGGTGCGTCATTGCGGTAATTCATTCTCAAAGCTTGCGGCATATTTTGTGTCTCAAGATTTTGTGTCTCAAGATTTTGAAATGTATCCGGAGCAATCATCAAAACGCTCGAATCAGTCGAGCTTTCAGATGCATCGCGCTTTCGTCTCTTGTAATGTTTCTTCGAAGTGCTCCTAGATCTGGTCCGTCGCATTGACCTTGAACGAGACATAGACCTGGACCTCTTCACCCTTCGGGAGGATCTGCGTCTACTTTTCCGAATTGTCATTATATGTGTTTGTTTTATGTTTAAATATATGCAAGAAAAAAAACTAAAAATGTTTATTTATCATTCTAGGTTCATTTTTCATGTTATTCTGACAATGCAATTAGACGCCATATTTTCGACCCAAATCGGCTCGAGTATTTATCGATAAAGATTTTCTGATTTCAAATTAGTACTTTGCTAGGATTAGTTTCCAGTTAAAAGAATACCGTCATACAACATAAAAACACTTTTGTTTGACAATGTTTACAGCGACTTTTTCAGATGGCGGTTCTATGTTGAAACAACTTATCGAAATAATTAAGGACAAAGACCATTTGGTAAATGGATGCTTGACGGTTGATGAAAAGGGGATATGCTTGCAATCTATGGATACAACACACGTAGCTCTAGTAGATATTTTTATTAAAAATACTTTGGCAGACAATTATGAATGCTTATCCCCTTGCCAGTTAGGCATAGATTTTGAAACATTTCACAAAATATTGAAGTGTTCAGACATGTCATCGTCGACCAAATGTACAATCAAGTATACAGCAAATCATCCAGATCGATTGAAAATTTCTTTTACGTCTTCTGATAACACTTCTGTTCGCAAAAAGTCAAAAGTCTCGAAATTTGACATGAAGCTTCTTGATATCGAATCATCAAATATTGAAATTCCAGAATCGGCAAATCACTCTGCTGTCCAGAACGTTGAAGCACAGACTATCCAAAAGATTTTTAAAGACCTTTCCGTTTTTTCTGAGGATGTTTTGATGAAAAGAGAGGTACAGACATTGGTATTTTCATCACATAGTGATTCATCAGCCGATGCGTCATTTTCATTTGATATTCCTGATGAAGATGATTATTCCGGACAAAAAAATATGGGAGAAAGAGAACGATTGGATGACACCGATTCGATGAATGATACTTCAGTCGAAGCGATGTTTTCTTTGAAATATTTGATTTGGTTTTCCAAAGCAGCGACATTGTGTCCATATGTGACACTCGCTTTTGATCAATCCCAACCGCTACTGATGCAATTTGAAGATCCCTTTATTTGCTTGAAGTTTTTCCTTGCTCCGAAATGTTTATGATTTCTTTTTACTCGCATGTTTTCATAATTTTGTAGATTGTCAATATGCAAACAAAAGATGTTGAGTAAAACAATATGACAGAATTAACTTGTTATAGAAAGAAATATTGGGTCAATTTTGTGCGAACGCAAAACAAATAGTGAATTATGGTCGCAACGATGAACATAAAGATCAATGAATTCAAAAAGTTTCCATCATGTGAAATGGTCCACGCTATGATAATTGTAGCAAGCGTGTCAAAAGCAGCAAAATCTAGATTATTACGAAAAAACTTGTTTTGTGGGAGAAAATCGTAAAGACGAATTGCATGAACACCTGTTCGTGGAAAACCAAAAATGTTCTTGAAAGTACAAGCCATTTTACACTCTTTGTAAATAATGTATCTTTTTTTTACAATAAAATCATTGCGTAGATAAAATTTTTATTATGTTGTAGTTACAGTTCGATTTCCGCCCCGAGTTCTCTTTCTCCATGTAATCACAGTGTATACATCAACAATTAATGAAACCAAAGCTTGAACAACATGCATGATGGGGTATAGAAAAATCACTTTGTATCTGCCCAAGTTGACAGCCGTAATGGACGTGACTATCCAATTGATGCCTAACGGAATCGCAATCGAAATAACGAATGGTTCGACATTTGTCCAAACGATTCCATTGGATTTAGAGGACGACCATGACTGCGCGGCAATAATGGTAATGACGATTTGTCCAAAAGTTGTCCCTTTCCAAGATAGTTGGAAAAGTTTAAACAGTAATAGCAACTTGTACTGTTTCCAAATGCTTCTATCCGTCAGCATATAGGTTTCGTTTCCAATTGCGCCGAGAAGCCATCTTCGTCGCTGCTTCACATATTGGAACATGGATGCAGGAGGATCGGTTTTGCATCGCGTGCTCGGACAAAAGCCGATGGAGTAAGGGGGGAAATTCTGGTGCATAATATGAGTCATAAACCTATCTTCTCCTAGATAGTTTCGGTGGTAATCGGTGATTGATTCACTAGGTAAATCAGAAAAATAGATATCCGCAATTTTCAACATGGCTTGTCCTCGAATTGCAGTGAATCCACCAGGCAAACAATTGATTGTTCCCAACATTAGCTCAAAAGAGCTATTCATTTCGCCTCCGACGTATTCAGTGTCTTGAATAAGTTTCCAAAAGTTGAATCTGTTTTTGCCGGAAGACATACATGTCATGTAGCCCGCGAACGCCAGTTTCTTCGGATTTCGATTAAAATTGTATGTCAAATTTCGGATCGCATTGTCGTAGAGGTAGTTATCAGAGTCTGTCAAAAGAATAATAGTTTGCTCTGGATCCAGTTGCTCTGAACCCATTTCATCTGGATGCAGTTGACTGTAGTAATCGTCAACAAGTTGACCGGATCCTCGTAATGATTGAACGGTAGTGAGATTGTTTATACTTGAGGAAAACTTCAGAAACCGTTCTTTGATTCTCGTAAATGTTTTGTGCTGCGTAAGACGTTTGCCTCCATGTTTGAACTTGTGAACAAACAAAGTACTTCCGTTGTAATTTGTTGACACTGATTCGTAATCCCGAGCATTGTAGATGCCAAAGTGGGTCAAAATAGATTCATAAACCTCAGAACGTTCATGACTATCAAACGAAATGTGAATCTCAATGTTTTCTGGAGGGTAATTAGATTGGAGTATGCTCAAGATGCCTTCTTTTAATAATTGAAAAGTTTCGTTATAAACAGGCAAAATCACAATATATCGAAATGTGGTTTTTCCAACACCTGTGGTGTTTATGAGCATTTCTTCATCCGTTTTGAGTTTTTCACCAAGGGGTTTGTTTCCTATCCCGTATCGCGATCTAGAATACCACACAGTGATGCATGGCATAATGAGTATCACATTCCACCAAGTGGCAAGGATAATCGCCGCGACACGGGTAAGGTGCGGAAGCCAGGAGATGAAGCTCGCAAACGAGCCATATAGATTGTCCGAGGAACCAAATAAACCGATCAAAATAAAAGGCAAAAATAAACTGCGAAGGATAACGTAAATGACCATGACAACAAAACACAAAGAAATACTTGTGTGTTGATCATGATTCACCATCACATTGAAGAATGTTCCAATTACGAGCACTGCAAACAAAAACCATTCGACCAATGCAGCGCAAGATATTCCAAAGAGAACATATTCGAGCGTTGACAAGTGTGAGAGGAACATGACGGAACAAGAACAACAAGAGCGAAATCTTTTGTATTTGAGTGATCTTGTTTGCACGATGCAATCTATCGATAAAGAAATGTGTGGGTGAGTTTCATAATTTTTTTTGTTTTTCAAATATTAATTATCAAAACATTATGGAAAAATATCAAGGTTGGATTTATCCAGGTTTCCCTGCACAAAATAGTCCAACAACATATCGTCAAAACAAAATTGATGTTTTAAAACCAGAATATTTCACAATCACCGATTCTGGAATTCTATCATTGATTCAATATGTTGCGACAAATCCATCAGAAACTTCTAACGCTTACTCGATTCAAAATGTTGCCGATATCAAAGCGAATTCGAGCGAGCAATATGTCACCGTATCAAGTGGGATAACTGGAATGCGAAACTTTTTTCAAATATCTTCTTCTCAGAAGAACACTATCAACATTTTGGTTTCGTTCGTTGTTGACAATGGTTTGACAGGCATCGAGATTGACTTTGAAAACTTTGGCCAATGGACTTCAACAGATTATGCAAATTATAAAAATTTATTAATTGCCTTGTCTAAAGCTTTGCATGCAAAAGGAAAGAAATTGTCAGTGTGTGGACCTACATGGTCCGGAGATCCATCGATCAGTCCTTTTCCCAATTGGAATTATGCGGATTTTGTGTCGTTGGGAATCGATCAAATGTGTCCCATGATATATGATAATCAGTACGATGTTGGAGGAGGTGCACCTGTTTGTCCGTTTGCGTGGTTAGAATCCTGGGCAAAATATCTTCTGACTATTTTCGGGCCCGAAGTTCTCGTTGCCGGAATACCAGCTTATGGGTACACTGCAACAAGTGGAAAATGGGACATTAAAATATTGACTTTGGATCAGGTCAAAGCTCTTAATGGATATTCGTCGGCTACAAGAGACCCTGCTTCCGGAGAAATGATTTTGAATGTTGGGAACAAAGTTTTTGTGAGTAGCGACTCTACAAGTCTCGATTTGAAAAGACAAATTTTGATAAAATGTGGGGTAAAATATGTTTCAGTCTGGCATTTGGGTGGAAATGATTGGTTTACTTCATAATGACAAATACATAATTATCATGTTGAACCGAACGTGTTTTCGAGAGAATATGTAACAAAGAGAAACCCACACTCGTTTTTGTTTTCCTGGTATATTTGACAAACAAGCTGAGAATGAGGAACGATCTGGCCGTTCACGAAAACATACAAACCTTTTTCGGGTGTTATCCTGATTCTTTTACGAATGACTGCTATGAGATTTGCCCAAGTAATCTCACCAGGAACAAGATATTTTTTTTTGTCTATCTGTGGAATATCATTTCGATTCGATGATCTCTCAACTATAATCGGAATACGATCGGGATATTTTTGGAGAATCCGATCGCACTCTTTTTTCCTTTCTTCAAAGGATCTTTGATCTTTGTAAGAGATGTCTGAAGATTGAGATCCGAAAAATACCATTCTTTATTTATAATAAACAATAATCTTCCACTTCGTTTACTTTTATATCAAACGCTACTAAGATGAACGTTTGGGAACTATAAATGGGACTGTTTCTCTAAAAATTCCTGTTAATATTTCGAAATTGCATTTGGAAATAATGTCAGTTGATGATGAGTATTACGAAGATACTGTATCCATGTTACTTCACGCAGATAGTTTGAAACGAGACAGATTTGTTACATTCATGAACAATTTGGACATCAACTGTCCGGTTTTGCAGACGCAAATGAAACCCTGCAATATTCTTGCTTGCTTGCTTCCTACGTTTAGTGCAGCTACTCCTGCTATTACTGGCGATTTGATCCTTTATCCTTCCGATAAAAATTTGGCAACAAAGGGAAAAGATGATATTGATTGCTCCTATAATTGCAGTTCATTTCTCGACGTTTCCTCTTTAGAAGACTTAAAATGGTGCCGCATAAAAAACATAGATTGGTTAAATACATATCCATGTTTTTTATTGCGCAACAGTACTCAGTTATGGACAGTGTATTCCCGAGAATCTTTGATAGTTTTACGGGCCGATATCGAATACTTTGAACGATTATTCATTTTATCAGAAGCGTTCATAACATTTTTAGATTCGAAGACAGTATATGAAAAAGTAAAGCGTCTGCTTTGGAAGCCACCGTCAGGTTTGATGGTTAAAAAGGTGATGAAAGATATTTCACAGTTGCCAACAAATTGCGAATTTTGAAATTAAGAGATATCTTCCGGGTCACGAAAACCAAGAAAGGTTGGAAAGCGAGGCAAATTTTTGACTCCTATTTCGAAGTATTTGTATTTTACAATTTTCCCAATCAACTTATCTTTTTCTTGATAAAATTTGATTCTCATTTCATTTGTGAATCCGCTCCCGATGTTGAATTCAACATTTTGTGGTGTTCTTACAGTAAACGAACCCATGGTCGCACTTGAAGATAAACCAGCTTTTTTCGTTGGTCTCATCCAACCGCCTGTTTCTGTGGCTTTCTTTTCATTGTTATTGTTAAAGAGCTCGTTGACTCGAATCAACAACGCTTCGGAATCAGAAAACCTTTTTAATTTCAGAAGAATGCCTTCATTGAGTGTTGACCTGCCCATTTTGTAAAACCCGTCGCCTTTACGAATCATGACTCCTTCAAATCCTTTATCTAGAACGTATTGCTCGAAAGTCACCAACTCTTCCAAAGATTCAATCTTTTTGGGATAAAGCGGGATGATAGTCGCCTGACTCTGTTCCATTATGTGAGGATGTTTGGAAATGTAATGTTTCATATCATCCATTCTGTGCAGATACGGTTTCTCTGCATCTTTTTCTGTTTGAACAAAATCAAACCAATAGAATGTGAATGGTTTTGAATACGATTCGGTTCCTTTTGACGTCATTACTGCTGATGTCACATCTCGAAATGATCCTGGAATCATGATTTCTCCGTCTGCTCCGTCAGGTAGCAAATTTTGTAAAGTTTCTCTTATTTTTCGATTTGGGATTGGCTTGAACTGCCTAGACACAAGTGACTCGTCGACACGAATCGCTCGAATGCCGTCAATTTTCGGTGTTACGAAACATGGAAACCGAATTGAGGCCGCTTCGACAACATTAGTTGCTAAAAGTGGTTTTTTAATTATTGGCATGTTTGATTGAATGTTTTTCTTTTGTTTCTTTTCTGTTAGACTTATCATCGGCTTATATTACAATATACTATAATCCAAAAATCATCTCCCCGAACACATAATTTATTATGAAAAAGGTTGCGTTATATTTCATAGTAACAATATATAAACCATTTGTATAAGTACAAGACTTTCAAAATTCAAAATGCCGAATGGTACCGAAGAGACTTTGAAATTGAGAAGATTTGATTTAGGAAGTATGTACACAGATTCGATTGTTACAATGATTGGTAGGCGGAGAAGTGGTAAATCCTGGCTCATTCGAGAAATAATGTATTACTTGTCAAAAAAGGGCATGCCTTATGGAAAGATTTACAGTGGAACTGAACATTGCAACCCATTTTTTAAGGATTTTTTTCCGGCATTGTACATTGACAAAGAGTTTACTGACGATGATCTCAAAAGGATTCTCGAGTGCCAAAGGTTAAAAGTCAAGGCAGTAAGAAAAAAACGGGGTGTTAAAGATGGACGCTGCATGCAAAACAACATGCTTCTCATATTCGACGACATGATGTCAGACGATGATATTTGGAAAAAGAGCAAACAGTTTACAAAACTGTTTGTTGAAGGGCGACATTATAATGTTATGTTTATCATGGCTTTCCAATATGTTCTTGGTATGCCACCAACGATGCGAGATAATGTTCACTACTGTTTTATCTTTGCAAACGATGGCCAAAATTTAAAAAAATTATGGGAGAATTATGCTGGCGTTGTTCCATCATTTGATATGTTTAAAAAAATATTCTACCAATGCACGCGAGACCGCGGTTGTTTGGTCATCAACAGAACATCCACATCGGACTCGATATTGGACAAAGTGTTTTTTTACAAAGCAAAAGAGCCACCAAGGTTTAGATTTGGTAACAAAAGTTTCTGGGCACGACATGATTTACATTATCAAAGTAGCGATGATGAAGGGAACGATGTGGCAAATGTAAACGAAGCCAAGAACATCGTTGAAGCTTACTGTGGTACCAAAAAATACAGAATCAAAATTGAACACGACGCAGATTAGTATAATTTATCGATAAAAACCAACAGAACAAATAGATCAACAGAGAAGAATAGAAATACAATAGAGGTCGACTTGCCACCGTTCGCCAACTTTAAATCGGTCGACTTAAGATTAACTTTACCCAAATTTCAATTTTGTTAGGATGTCAGTTATGATCTATAACTCCTTCGATACAATTCACACAATCGATAGATGCATTGAAGAGTGCAACAAGAGCACAATGTCCCACAGACACGGAGCCGTTATTACGTTCAGATCGAAGATTCTTGCTTCAGCACACAACATATTTAGGTCTAATGACGCACGGATGCGATCTCAACATGCAGAGATGGCAGTTATTCAAAAGTTTTTGACTAAATATCCCAAGAAAATGTTGGAGAAATGCACCCTGGTCGTGGTCCGCGTTAATCGACAAGGCAAACTTTGCAATTCGACTCCGTGTGATCAGTGCGCTCGGTGCATAACAAAGTACAAAATACCAACTGTTCTTTTTTCCGATGGCAACAAAACTCAAGACCAGGCAATGGAATCCCATATCGGATCGACGTGGCGTTCTGATCAATATTCACTTGTAATCTCATAAATGCTTGTTCCTGTGTTATTGTCGAACTTTTGCGTTTTGAAATTGTGTCTTTACTTATTTTCATCAGTTAACAACACGAACTGTATGTGATTATCATGGCAGCTATATTTACAGTTAATGTAATGCTAGGTTCAAGCAATGAATATAGCAACTTTATTGATTTTTGTGGAAAGGTTGGATCATACATCATTATTGCAAAGTCTGAAAACCTTGACGGCTGTCAAGCGATTTTTCATATAGCGGCGTCCCTGGATGGACAGAGAAAGGTTAAAAAGACAGTTGCCGTTTCCGGAAGCAATGGAGAGCAACTCAACATCATATGGCCGAAAAATGATTCACCTGTACTGTGTTTTGAAAGAGATGAAAATGCTCCTGAAAATGACTGCCACTACAATTTGAAAATCTTGTAAGTGATGTAAATGATTCTTTTACAGTCAAGCTGCCGTTTGTTGATGATGTTGGTGGGTTTTTCGTGACTCTCCTTTTATGCGTTATCGATACACTCTAGCCGGTAAAATCAGTCAAAGACTGTCTATAAATACTACAGGTCAGGACTTTAACAAGATACCAAACTACAAAATGAAACGGAAATCAACAGACCTTCTTGAAAAGAAAAAAGAAAAGCGCGTTCTATCGCTATCCTTAAGACCAAAGACTCTGGAGGATTTGATTGGACAAGATGAAATGGTGAATCAAATTCGCAATCAATTTCGAACCCGACTTCCTCATTTTTTCATTATTTCAGGTCCGGTGGGGTCAGGGAAGACTTCCCTTGCGAGAATTATTGCCCTTTGCATTCAATTGGGAAAATACGAGTCTCTTACATTAGGTTCGAATGACTGGGACATTTACAAAAAATTTGACATAGTGGAAATCAATGCAGCAAATCAAACTGGTGTTGATTCTATTCGAGCCATAATCGAAAAATGTCGGTTCAAACCCATGCTACCTTCAAAAGCAAAGATCGTGATATTGGATGAAAGTCACATGTTGACTGCTGCTGCCCAAAACTGTTTGATCACCGAAACAGAAGATGTCGCTGATCACGTCTTTTTCATATTTTGCACGTCGACTTTGGGGAAGATTATTCCGGCCTTGAAAAGGCGTGCTACGCACTTGCTTCCTAAGCCCCTCAACGCAGACTCTGTCAAGCAGCTGGTTTCATTCGCAGCTCAAGAGGCCGAATGGAAATCCGATATAACCGAATTTCTGACTGTCATAAACGAACATGATATTTCTGCTCCTGGTGTTATTCTGGCATGTGCGGAGCGTTTTTTTTCAGGAATTAATGCCAAAGAAAGTGTTGTGCTATCTGATTCCGGCGCAATTGACGCATTCCAATTAGCGAAAAGAGTTGCTTCTGGCGATTGGCAAAACTCTGCTAGTTATCTTTCGCAGATAACCAAGGGGGATATATTTTCTGTCAAATTGTGTGTTCTTGGTTATCTGAAAGCTATACTTTTGAAATCTTCTGGTGAAAAAGCAATTAATCTTTCAAGAGCGATTCTTGTCATATCGGAATCTTCCCCCGACGACTCGGCATGTATTGCCTCCTTGATTGCGTCGATTTGTTTAGCGTGCGAACATCTGGGACCTAAAGTTAGAAGGATCGTTGGCGTTAAAACTTAAACAGTGGACTTTTAATGTTTTTACTTGTATATATTAGTATGCATAACTGTAAGCCAGGTTTGGAATCAGATGTAAATGAATATCTATGTCATTAAAGATGATACATATGGCAACCAAAGATCAAAATGTTCTCTCATCTCTAATCGGCTTTTTGATAACATATATTTCCAACGATTGATTATAGTCGAGGGAGCCATGGTGTGTTTTGAGTAAAAGATGCCGTAAAGTTGGTATGGAGGTGAGTGACGCAGTTGTGGCTGGAAGCGCAGTGAGGTGCAGTGTGTCGCAGTGTGTAGAGAGGATGTGTGAAAAGTACCAAGGTAAAGTAGGTGGTTAGAGGTTGCCGAGAAGACCGATTCGGAAGTCGGAAGTTTGTTGAAAAATTGTAATGTTAATTGTTCGAAAATTCAAAACTTGGCTATCGTCTTGGCAGCGACATATCGATTCAGTTGGCAGTTTTACTATGCAAATTTATATTATCAATTGAAACTTTTGAAATAGAAAAACACAACAAACATAAGCTATTTATTTTATCAACCGCAAGTTGGTACCGCTGCACCTGACGCAACAGCACAGATGCCGCTGCAACAAAGGTTTGAAGAAGTGACTTGACAAGATGTTCCTAAAATCAGACAAGATGATGTCGAAACCAAGGGCGAAATTGATGAACTAGAAACTGAGGAAGAAGCAACCCCAGTTGAAAAAGTGGACGCGGAGGTTGAGGAAGCATTAAAGGTTGACGCAGTAGCCGAGACTGAGGAAGCAGTAAGGGTTGACGGAGAAGCTGAGACGCAGGAGGAAATTAAAACCGTTTCGGTGATTGTAATAATGTTCTTTCCAATATGTCCGTGATGGTAGTTGTGTCTATTGCAATCATATACGGTTCCAACAAAACAAGATGGCGTTTCCGTTATAACTGAGCTTGAGCTTGAGCTTGAGATTGTATTCTCGGCGATTCCCAAGTTTCCAATTGTTGCATTACCAGTCGCAGTGGTGTTTACATTGAGAG
>KZ993835.1:0-34420 GCA_003614705.1 Blyttiomyces helicus | reverse complement strand
AGGCGAAGGCAGGGACAAGGGCGAGTGCAGGCGAGACTACGGATTTGGTGGGCGACAGAGGGAAGAGTGGGAGGGGAGAGAGGCCGCCAAAAAACAGGCAGTGCCAAACACCTTACAAAACCTGTTATTCTTTGGGGCGTCTGACCTAATATTCTTCCTTCCATCATGCCATCGAAAACCGCGATGCCGGACGCCGAGAGCACTTTATTTTGATGCGATCGAACGTTTTGTTAAAATAAATTGTAGAAAAAAATACAGGGGGAAGCGAATTGGGTTACAGGGGGGGAGGGGCGAAGGCAGGGAGAACGGCGTGTGCGGGGGAGAGCGCAGCTTCGGGGGGGTGAGAGATGGAAGTGTGGAGAGGGGAGAGAGGCCGAGGGCAGGCGGAACGGCAGAGGGAGAAGTGACGGAGATCGCGGATATTAAGCGGGAAGAAGTCGCGAGGAGGATGAGGGAGATGGCGAGAAAACAAAAGCGAGAAAGCGGGGGGGAGATCGGCAAGATGAGCAGCCGCACTGGACCTGCGGGAAGGTTGTGAAGAGGTTAGAGGAGGACGAATGGCTGGTGTGGTGAAGGGGAGAGAATTAAATGCGACTTCGTGCGAGAAAAGGCAGTCTTCCCCCGGGCCTTACAGGGGGGCGGCGGAAAGCTCTTACACCACAGCGACGCAAGTGTTTCGTGCGGCTGTCATTATGTCCCCTTCCTCCTTCCCTGGCCTTCCCTCCAATACCAACCATGAGAGGGACCCCGGAGGGATCTGATTGACATCTGCACACTAATGTCTTCTGAGAATTTTCATGCACCACCATCCACCTTTAAATGAACCAAACAAGCACAGAGCTATGCAACACGTCCACCCCCCTCCCCCCCCAGAAAATCAAGCCACCGGTTATCAAGTTGGTACAGTATCCATGAAAGCGGTCCGAACAAGGAGCGGTGAGGGTGGTTGAGAACTGAGGCCCGCAAATGAGGGGCAAAGAAGGGAGGGTGGAAACCGGAAAAAAAAGCAGAAGCAAGCGCTCAAGACGGGGTTTGACCCCGTTCCGTCCGCCCAATCACTCTTGCCGATCTGACGTGTCTATCAGCCACTCAAGTTGGAGATTTCGACGTGCTACCACTGAACCAAGAGCCTTTTCCTCAAACCCCTGCTTCTGACCATTTGAAGTCGGACAAGTACTGAAAACGCCCAATGTCCGACTTTTTACAGCCGAACCCCCTCCCACCTTTTCCGACTCCATCCACTCAACTCCTTGTGGATGGAACTCTCCTTCTGGTTGGACCCCAGTAGCGCCTGTCCCCACGCATCATTATATAATATCTCCTATGATTTCCACCGTACTCCCCTCCCTCCCCCCTCAGACTATGCGGATTTGCGCAATAACGTTCTCCATGGAGGGGATGATGGTGCAAGCGGGAGGGGGGGGGGCATAGCTAGAGTTACAAGAGAAGAAGAGAAGGATCGGGGGGGAGATTGCCGGCAGCATTACTTGTTATGCGGCGCGGGTGCGGAGCAAGGGATGGGGTGGCGAAATGGGGGTAGTGGGGGGTATAAGAGCTTTCCGCCGCCCCTTCCGTTCAGCTCCCCACCCCCCTTTTAAGAGCTTTGAACCCTCCCTCTTCACTACCGCCACTTATTCCAAGTGAAGGGCGAGGGCGTGGCCCTCGCCCTTGCCTCGCCCTCGACGCGAGCTGATCGTCATAAACCCCGCTGTCGACCAACCGTGTCTCGCGTCTTTATGCATATGGGCGGGAAATCAGGCGGATCATCTGGGCTCGACCTCGGAGCTCGGCTCGAAAGGGTTCTGGGCGAATCCCTCGAACTGACATTTTGGATGCCCTTGTTGGGAAGATCGCTTAAAGAAAGTGTGGTGTCCTTTTTGACGATTTTAAGGAGGGAAGATCATGCGAATGAAGGGGCTCGCTGACGTTGATATCATGGGGAAGTAGATTGCACTTATAATACAAGTGGGGTTGAGAATGAGTTGACTCTAATCCTATTCATCATCTGAATTGTCTTGTACCGTAGCTGTTTTAAAAATAGCTTGAGGTAATGGGGGGGGGGAGGAGCTGTCCCTGTTTTCCCAAAGTTAGCGAGGCGTTCTTCAGCAACCTGTTGTTTAGAAGAGACATCGTGTAAGGATCTGTGGGACAAGATTCTGGGTGGTCCTTCGATTGCCTCCGGAAACGATAGCGCTTGACCTGGCGCACGGATTCAGCCATATAATTGAACCTCTCGAGCACGGCATCGAGATTGTGCTTAGAGAGCGAGTAGAGGATGCACGGGGCCACCGCGGTGATTGTCGCGGTTCTTCGCATGCCCGAAAAGAGGAGAGCGATTTCTGGAACCAATGCATAAGACAGCGAGCTGGAACGGGAAGATGACTCCCAACGTGGTCCAAACGTTGACAGGCACCCACCACCAAAGAACGCGCCAGCATTTAGATCAAGCCTGACTGTGGTGGAGTTTTCCTTACAGTTCAAAACGCGAAATCTAGCGTGAAACTAGGTCGAGGAGCCTGGGATACTCACCGATCCCTTGGATAGATACGGCGCATATCCCGGTCCAGATAAAGTACATCTCCTCCGCCTCGTCACCCTCGTGCATTATGATGTCGCCTTCCAAGAAGT
This sequence comes from Blyttiomyces helicus, assembly GCA_003614705.1. NCBI lineage: Eukaryota > Fungi > Chytridiomycota > Chytridiomycetes > Blyttiomyces > Blyttiomyces helicus. The sequence continues at coordinate 31,792 of KZ993835.1, read as the reverse complement.
GCTTTTCTTCAAGAACGAGGCTTAGCTCGGTGACGAAGTTGTTGTCGGCTTCCTTGAAGAAGGGCACTCGTAGAATAAGATGCTTTCAGTTTTGCACGGACACGCTCTAGTTTGTTTTGAGTCATCGTATTCAACGGATCTGTGTCAACTGTTGCCAAAGGAGACAAATCAGCACTAGGTAGTGCTCTGCTTACCCGTCGCAAAGGACCGCTGAGCTCTCTCAGAATCGCCTTCTCGTTAAAGTATTTCCCTCCAGAATACTTAAACTCGTAGAACTCAAATGATTCGAGTTTTCAATGAAGGAGGAAATCCTTTGTATGCTTGAGTATCGGGTAAGCCGTCCGCATTGCACAGGAGTCGCGGAAAAGCACGGCAACACAAGATGTCACTTTGCCCATTTAAATACCTATGTATTGGCCAACCTCGTCGATCATTTGATTATATCGCTGGCCGGAGCTTTGTGGACGAATAATAAGACACTTCACTCGTCGCTGGGAACGGTCCCGTTGAAGACGGGGAATGCTTCGACTTGAGCTTCAACCCCTCCCCCCCCTCTCACACACAAACGCATGTTCACACACCTGTCAAGCCTAATCAAAAACGTCGAAACATTTCCGACTAACACGGCCTGGAATGTTGCGCCGATTATGATGTTAAGCCTGCCGAACCACCGACGGTAAGTGCTGTTGGGAGGATTGGAGCCGAAGCCCGCAGAAAGCGTTTCCGCGGCGCTCGAGTATAATCCTATCGTGTAGCGTTCGAAAGGCGTGTCTGGTGGAACGCTATCGTCAATCACATCGAAGAAGTTGCGGATGCATGCTCCCCAATGCCTTGTCAAATTGAGATGGGTGTGTGTGTGGGGGTGGGGGGTGGGGGGGGTGCGTTAATGGGCTGACTTGCACGCCGGCGTCTTCCCTCCCGTCGGATGCTATTGCTCCCTGCCCTGCTGCTACCGCAGCCAACACGCCAAAGAATAAAGGTGAAGCTAAAACCTACCAGTACAGCAAAATGTAGGCGAAAACGGATATGGCGCTCACGAACGCCGTGTTCAGACCTGCGTGAATAGCAAGATACCGGGAGACTGCACGTCCCATCTGCTACTATCCGCGCGCATCAGGCGGACAATAGGAAGGACATTGATGATGCAATTTATTCGCAACCAAATATTATACCCTGGGTCCGTTACAAGAAAATCTTGAGGAGGGCGTTATGTAGGTCGGGAGGTTTAGTCGTTTCGTCTGGCGACATCTTTTGCGACCATTCCGTACCAACCAAAAACCCATTACCTATTACAAACACCCAAGGAAATCGCATTACCAGATCGACGAAAAGTCTCCTCGGAGAAGATATTTCTGCACGATGGTGCGAGACTCCATATAGATGCAGTCACCCTGACGCCGGGGTGAGCTGGGGTCGCAAATCAGGCAAACAGATCAGAGAGCAATATGGGTGACGTAACCGCCGACGTATGCGGCTCCCTGTCCCCTCGATGATTCTACTCACTTGAAAGTAGCCAATGTGGAAATTGAGCCATAAGCCGAGTGCATAAAAGGCGGCGGAAATGGCGGACACCACACGCAAAATATTCCAGCCTTCCGTGAATCCAAGCGATATAGGCATGAGAAGGAGTAGAATGCCGACTATCATTATCAGCAAAGCATTCCAAATCTGTGCGAGTCTGCTCATCGGGTGCAATGGGAAAACGCTTATGTCGTCTGTTTCTCCCGTGGCGTTTGAAGGTCGCGCACCAACGACAGATTTCCGCCTGATGTCGACAATGCGGGAGAAGTCGGCGGCCCAGCGCTTGGAAGGCGCCCGGTATGGGGCGTTGGGTGGCATTTGGGGTGGCTGGGCGGCAGGGCTGGGGGGTGCATCACTGCTCTGAACGCGTACGCCCGAGCGAGATTGCGTGGATCCTTTGTTCATCAGGAAGAAAATCCGGTCAAGAAGCAAGCGGCTGAATCAGTGAAAGGCTTGCTTTCAATTGAAACGGGGCTTCGCTTACTGGTGCTGGAGCACTTAGATGGCGTGGCAGTCTCGCTCTCTCCGCCAGCCGGTGATGGATCGTGAGGAAAGGCTATTGTCGGGGCTCCAAGTTAGAAGAATTAGAGCATACACATCAATACTGCTGCTCGGAAGATATCCTTCGATGGTATTCATATGCGGGAGAGGGCGGAATAATTACCTTCAGACGAAGGATCTGGCCAACTAGGCCGGTTAGGAAGACCAACTGGGCCGCCTTCAACGTCAGATGGAGGCTCTAATAAAGGCCAGGTCCCGACCTGTTGAGCGAACGTCGCAGTAGACCGCATGAGTCCACCGTATGGAGCCAGAGACTGCGGTGCCGACTTAGATTCCGCCGTCTCCTTCAAGGGGGAGAAAATTTTGAGATTCTTCTTAGCACGTTTTCCCGATTGAGACAAAGATAGTTCGGACTCTTCTGTCAAGCCTTTGACACGTCTGCCCGAGTGAGATAGCTCGGACTGCTCTATAAACACATAGAGCAAGTATGAAAAAGGCGACAGAGTGTGATATCCTGATAGAAAAGGTGGGGCTTACTTACCGACGCCGTAATTGCTGGATAACACACTCTTCGCGCTTGATTTCATTGCATCTGGAGGAACGCCGTTCCCAGAACGTCATGTCGTCCGGATTAGGGTAAGGGAGATAGCGCCATAACTTGCTCGTGGACGATAGTGAATTTTCTGTTTTAAGTTTGACAGTTTACCTTCAGATGATTCTAGCATCCACATTTCACTGTCATCGGCGGATGGAGTCGATTGTAGAGTGGGACCTGCGGACATCCCGATGTTTTGTGCCCCATCTGCCCGGCTCGGTGTTATGGGGTTGTGCGGTGGATCGGCAGTTCCGGACGGCGAATGCCGCAAGGTTCGAGAGCCGGTGTGTGAGTGGAATTCAGAGCCGGTCGCTCCTATTGACTGGGAAGACATGGATGGGCCAACGGTGCCTTTCCTCAAACTCCTCCGGGATGTTGCAGACAGAACGCTGGCCCTCGTACTTCTCCTCTTTGGCGCGTCTGCCATTGGGCTGTACTCGGGAGCCACCGAGGAGGCAGAAAGCGTCCAACGCGAAAGGTGTTGTCTTGATGAACTTTTTAAAAATGAGATGATCGAGCGTGTTTTGTTATGGAGTCCTCGCCTCGGCCCTTCGGTGTGAGGCGTCTCGTTAGTTCTGAGTCCAATTCTCGTCGTCAGGTCCCAGGAAACTGAGAGATATACTGAGCCTACCTTTGGCCAATCCTGCCGAGTCCATCAGATTGTGACTCGAGAAGTAGTTCATGTCCACGTCCAATTGCGCTCCATCCATCAACCGTGAGCAGGTATTATCGGAGCCTTTGCGATCGTATTTTTCCGAATCCAATCTCAGCACTCTCTAGGTAACAGTAGTTATTGTTTAATCCTTTGGTCTCTCTTATGTAGTCTTCTATATCTTCACAATCTTCATCACATATATCGTCATACCTGCAATAGAAGTATGGTTGGTATCCTGTCACTCTTATTATTACTCTCTCATATTTATCTTCTTTATTTTTTACATAACAGAAAGATATGAAGGCGCCGACGTCATGTCTGTGGTGCCTGCGCTTCGAGACTTTTCAAGAATAGGGAGAAATTCCTCATGCTCCACCGCCGAAAGTCCGAAAATATTCCGGAGCAGTGCCACAGCGCCGGTGGCCTCGTTTTTTTTTTTTGATCTGATAGAATGAGAGCGGTGGTGCCCAAAAGAACGTCATAAATTATACCTGCCGCAAGCTCAAGGGGACAGGCCTCAAGTGAAGCCTGAATGAGATCAACATCAAGTTTTGCAAACTAACAGGAACCACAGACCAGGACCACGAGCATAACAGCAAAAAGAAAATCCCGGAGCTGGACTATATAGAATTCTACAACGACGCGCTTTCCTACGGCGATAACCCGTGAGCGTTGAGCTCTACAAGCGGGTTGTAGAGTATGAGAAAAAAATGGACAGGGACGGGCTGGAGGTTGACCTGGAGATGGTATACGCCGCTGCCGTGTGAACGTATACCAACTTTGGTGACGCTGATCAGAAAGAGCTGACGAATGAGGAAATGGACATAGAACTAGAGGTGGACCAGTTCACAGAGATTTACCCCTGAAAGTGAAAGGCTGGAGGTGTACGAGGAATATGGACCAGGCCCTGGAAGCTGACAAGGCGTTTGAGGCGGAGGCCGTGGTAACTATGACGCGCACAACGATCGCTGGACCTCCAAGACAGTTGCTTCAACGAACTGCAGTTGTATCACTCAAGGCAACTATTGTGGCAGAAACGCCCCGCGACTTGGAAACCTGACCTGCAAAACCATCTGAAACCGCTGCGGAGGTTGCGGCCACTACGCAAAGCACTGCTCCTCCACTTACGACACTAACCCAATTAGCCGCCCCACCGGGGACCCCTGAGGTGCTGGGCACAGAGGAGCAGTTGGAGGAAGAGGCGCAGGGGCTGGCATCCACAAGCTGAAGATCAAAAACCCAGACCTCGAGTAGATGTTCACCCCAAGAGCACCCCCTTCATGAGAGTCAAAAGCGTGGAGGCCAACGATGGCCAGTGGGAGGATGTCGACCCGAATGCTCTCAGGAATTGGTCAAACCAGAGCAATACACCTGGGGGAACTGGTCACAGGGAGGACTTTTAAGGCCGTTGCAGGATACACCCATTTCCCCAGCGGCTCACCAGAGTATCAGTGCGAACCGCCTAAACAAATTTGCTGATGGCGAGACAATACTGATCTCCTTTGGAGACCTCCCCCTTGCTCCCGAAGTTGTCAATCCCTAATTGGTCCATGGTTGACTCAACGGGTCCTCTGTTCAAATCCTCATCGACTCCGGATGCAACACATTGGTGGTATCAGACGCATACGTGAAGCATCACAGGATCTGTAAAGTCAAATCTCACCTCCCCCTGCGCGTCAAGCTGGCCACTCAAGGCAAGCAGTGCTGATCCTCACACCTGGCCTGCGCCTACATCTGCCTACAAGACTCCCTCCCCAAGGACAAGCTGACCCTTTTTTCACTAATCCTCATCAACGCCCCAATTGACCATGACCTTATACTTAGAATCCCCTATTCCCAGTTCCTTGCTGGTCAATGCATGGTCTGGCTAAAGAACACAGATAGCCTGGCCCTTCAGCTCATACACGAGGGCCATACCTGAACAATCCCCGTCCAGCCCAAAGTAAGGGCCTGGGAGGCTAAGGATCATACCAAAGAACAAACACCTCTCCCCAGCCTGCGTGAGATGCAGGACAGGGTTGAATGCTTAGTACTTGACAGCCATTTACGTTAAGCATGCGTTACATCGAATCCGCGCTGCGGACGACAACATCAACAAACCACCAGTAAACCAAACACGCTATGGCCAATCTGAATACTTCGTCAACCCATCTGGCCTCACCGACGTGCCTGTAGGGTTCCAACAAGTGATGAACCACTACTTTGGCCAGCTCTACAACCGCCAAATCATCATATACCTCCAAGCTATCCTCATATACTCCGAGTTAAATGAAGACAACATGAAACACGTTGACAAGGTCCTCCGTATCCTTGCTGATAAACAACTCAATGTCTACAACTGCTAAGTCATCTTATACCCCAATGATATCCTCATTAACCCCGAGACCAAGGAAGACCACATGGGACGTGTCGACAGGTCCTCCGTATCCTTGCCAAGAAACAACTCAACATCAAGCAATCGAAGTGCTACTGGGGCCAATCACGTGTTGGCCTCTGCAGACACAAACTGGGATTGGAAGGCGTGTTGATTGCAACTTCTAAAATTGACATCCTTTGCCCATCGACCACCTCTCCCAACACCACTGACATCTGTGAGCTCCTCTACTTCACCAACAAGCTTTGAGATCACACACGTGGCTACTCCTGGATAGCACTCCTCCTTTGCTGCCTCCAGTCAGGCACCATCCCGTTTCAATGGAAAGCGGAGGTGTAACATTCATTTGAACTCCGAAAGGCCGCCATTTACACATAACCAGTACTCGCAAGCTATGACCCAACAAAGGCAGCCTATGTGTCTCCGACTCGTTGGACTTTGCCAATGGAGGATGGGTAGCCCAAGAGCCCAGTGTGATTGACCATATTCCTTCCCCTCTGCCCACCACAATACAAGGCTCGACTAACCTTTGTATCCTTGGACCCATTTGCGTGTTTAGCCGCAAGATAAAACCAGCGTAACTAAACTACCGCATTCACCAGAAAGAGCTACTTGCCCTTGTCAAGATCCTTGAAGCAAATTGGCATCAACTCATTGGCCACCTGTACCTGTTCAGGGTGGTGACTGATCAGGGCATGGACAGAGCAAGTGTCGGATTAGTCCTTTAGAAGTCCTGACGCGCCGCGCTGTAGATTGGCTAAACCCGCTCCTAGATTCATCCCTCCTGTATTCCCTCTGAACCTATATCGCGCCTGTATGGTGCTTAGCACCCCGACCTTAGCCTAGTTAGTCGCAGCAACAACATTAGGGAATCATCATCTTTTTCACCTTTTCCCCGTGAAGGAGACATTGGCACCTCCACCTGGACCCTGAATCTGGAACGCGGTGAAGACCCCAGTAAACAGTATGCAGTATTCTACATGGTAGCATCACTGGATTTGACCTCCGCCCCAGAGAAAAGCCAAAGTGAAGTGTTGCCCGGGCGAAAGACCCTTTCAGTACACCCATTTCGGTTTGACCTGTTCTAACGTTGACATGCCCCAAACCTACCCAAGAACTCTCTCATCGCTCCCTCTACTACCCTGAAGTTATACCATGTGGATGAGGACGTGGATATGGACATTCCGCCAGCCTCACCCTGACGCCCGTCCAGTTCGCCCAGCTTCGGTTGGCCATCCCCTCTCCCGCGCCTCCACAGCGGCTGGCACAGGTTAACTCGCTTGCCATGTAAACCCTAATGTCCACCCGCGCCTTGCCCGAAGAGTAGATCCCCACCTTCGCTGGTCACAAGAACACCATCAAGAGGAGGGCCGTCTTCCTCCATGCTGTCAAATCCTACATCGCGCTCTTTGAAGGTGACCCAAATCACAAAGATAAGGATAAGTGCCGGCTCGCCAAGACATTCCTGTGCGGGGGCGCAATCACCTGGATCCGTGCGGCCAAGAAAGAATACAAGAACAAAGGGGGATCCCTGATAATTGACGACTTCTATGAGCTGATGGCAAATCAGTTTCACATGAAGAATATCGTAGACTCTACCTGCTGCAAGCCCATCAACATCGTGTTTCGCGAGCTGAACAGCGCCGCAGACCGAAAACAAGATCACTGAGATGGATCCCATCGACTACTACAGAGATGAGCCTAGTCACAGAGCTAACTGTGTGTGCCTCAAGCTCAACAAAGTGGTCGTATATCATGAGAATAGGAAAGAGGAGGATGAGCTGTTGGCGGACCTGGTGTTGGCATGCGCCTCAGTCGTGCACATGTACACCAACTTTGGTCATGCTGATAAGAGAAAGCTGACAAAGCAGGAGATGGACACAAAACTGGAGGAGGACCAGTTTGCGGAGAGGTTCACCCCCAAGGGTGAGAGGCTGGAGACTGCAAAGTGCCTGACGTGCATCAAGGGCAGCACAACAATGGAGGACTACAAAGATTACAGAGTAGACCATGGAGTCAGATGAGGTGGTTGCGGCGGAGGCTGCGGTAACTACCACCCACAAAACAATCATTGGACCCCTGCGCCAGTTGCTTCAATCAACCGGGGTTGTATGACTTGCGGCTGCCAGTGTGGCAAATATGCGCCATGGCTTAGCAACTCAACCTAGGAAACCATCTGCATCGGCCTCCGAGGTCGCGGCCACTGCTCGAAGGACTGCGGCTCCTCATACTACGCTAACCGCATTAACCACCCTACCAGTACCGGGGCCCCCCGACGTGCCAGGCAGGGAGGAGCAGTCAGAGGGCCAGGCGTCAGGACTGGCATCCACGAGATGAACGTCAGAGAAATACAACACTGAGTGAGAGGTCCATCCGGAGCGCACCCCCTTTGTAAGCGTCATCAATGTGGAGACCAACAACAGCAAATGGGTGGATGTTGACATGAACGCCAACACTGATTGGTCCTGCCGGGGCAGTAAGCTTGGCAGAACATGTGACGGGAAGGATTTTAAAGGCAGCTGGAGAAAACACCAATTCCCCCAACAGCTCGCAAAGGAATCAGTGCAAACCGCCTGGACGAATACGCGGATGGCAAGAAAACACTGATCTCCTTTGGAAACCTCCTGCTTATCCTTGTTATTGTTCATCCCTACCTCGTACATGGTTGCCTTAACAGATCCTTCATCTGAATCCTTGTGGACTCCAGATGCAACACATTTGTGGTCTCTGATGCATTAATGAAGCATCAAAGGATCTGCAAAGTTGAGTCCTCTGTCCCCCTGGTCATCAAGCTAGCCACCGGAGTCGCAATCATCATTCGTGGCCCGACCAACATCTGCCTACGAGACCCCCTCTCTAAGGATACGCTGACCCTGTAGTTGCTACCCTCCATTGTTGCCCCAATTCACTACGACCCCAAACTAGGACTCCCCCTAGCCCAATTCCTAGCCGGTCAATGCACTGTCTGGCCAAAGAATGCCGCTCCAGCACTTCAGCTTGTTCACGAGGGCCGTACCTACACGATGCCTGTTCAGCCAAAAGTAAGGTCCGGGCAGGCTAAGCAGCACACCCAGGAAACCAGCTGCTACACAGTTACCTGCGTCGATAACATGGAAACTGAACTGCTGATGCATACAACACCACCACTCCAGCCCACCAAAGGCTCAGGAATCATGAAACCAAACAGTTCGATGTGAGCCTGGCACAAAGGGCAGTTCGAGTACGAGGTAACGTTGCACTTCTCCCCTGCTCCAAACAAACCTAAACAAATTCGGATCAACACGACAAAGGTTCTCCACGAGGAGAGTTTTTATGAGCAGAGGAAGGCCAACAGCCAGGGAGACTCTTTCCACAACGTGAGCAAGATATATGACACCAACAGCCTGTACAAACCAAACAAAGGCCACTCCCTTGACCACGGCAATCTCAACTTCAAGATCGCATTTGAAGGAGGCGCCAAACCAAATGCTCTCCCCTCCCACCAATGACTAAGACGAAACTGGATGAATCGCAATGACAGATGAGCTAGTAACTGGACATGTGTTGCATGCGCCACTTGCAATCCACTTGGGGTGCAGCTTTTGTATTCGCGAAACAGAAAGACTGTGGTCTCCATATGTCCCGTGACCACTTCTCCGCCAAACCTAAGTACTTCACAGTCATTTATTTCAAGGACACCTACCATTGAATCCGTGTCACGGACAACAGCATCAACAAAACAGTGATCCGAACACGCTAAGGCCACTTCGAGTACATGTACATACCTTTTGGCGTTACCAACTTGCCTGTGGCATTCTTAAGCATGAATTAACAACCTCAGACACCTCTACAACTGCTAGATCATCTCATACCTCGTTGACATCCTGATATACTCCAAAAAGGTAGACGACCACAGAAAACACATCAATGAAGTACTCTGCGCCCTCTCAGAAAAACAACTCAGCGTCAAGCTGTCAAAGTGTAACAGCCGTTGGCGTGTTAAAATCTGCTGCAAGGAACTGGGCGTTGAGGGAGTGCCAATTGAACCATCTAGAATCAGGATCCTCTGCCAATGGGTCAGGCCTCGCAACACATTTGACACCCAAGAGTTTCTCCGATTCCCAAACCTTCTCTGCAACAACATAAATGGCAACTTCAAGATAGTGCTGCCCCTGTTGCAGCTCCATTCAGGCACCATACTGTGGCAATGGACGGTCGAGGAGGTACAGTCTTTTCAACTCCTAAGGCCCCCATTAAGACAGCACCAGTACTCCTGCGCTATGATGCAACAAAGCCGACCTACTTCAACATAGAGTGCCCCCAGGTGCAGTATGACACCTTCACAGACCTACTCTCCCATGCACCACAGGACATCCTGCGCTGAATCCAGAGCCGAGAACATTCTGACACAATCACGCACAGCCGCCTGCAGGGAGTAACCTACAGCCAGTTCAGTGTCATTCAGGTCAAGCCCCTCCTGTTACCCAACAACCCTGCCGTGTTCAAGGACGCAGCTGCACACAGCTGCTGCCAACTAGATCTGCAAGTACTTCAATACCTATGACTATGTGTTTGATATTAAGGCGTTGCTCAATGCGCCAACTCCAGCAACGCGCACGGCAGACCTTAAGAAGCACTCGTTCAGGAAGGGCTTCCTTTACTACGAAGACTGACTCTACAACCCCGAGGCCATTAGACCTGGCATCCTGGCACGCTATCACAGCATGGTCATTGAGGGCGGACACCAGGGTATTTCCAAAAAGGTGCCCAAGGTTATGGCGGAGTGGTATTGGCTGTGGACATAGAAAGAGATTGGCCACTACGTTTTGAGCTGCCCTGAACAACAGGGGTTAAAGAACAAAAAGAGTTGCAACAGGTTCCTCAAACCACTTCCCATTCCAGAGGAGTGTTGGAAGATGGTGGGATATGGAGTGATGCCGTGCGGCATAGCCTACAGCATTTACGGGGAAGAACTTTGCCGTCGCATGTGCTGCATTGACTACACTAGCTGATATAAAGTGCATGGGCACCGTGACTTTGCACCCCTTTTGTATTGCTATACAGAGGCCTAACATCTTCGATACGGACCAACGTGAGGATCATCTAAGACTTCTTGGAAGCTTTTGCCAAATGGGCAGGCATCAAGAGCTCTGTCGCAACGGCATCGACAAACAGACGGAAAGTGCAAACAGAGGATCCAGACGGTTTGGCGCACGATGCGCAAGTGTTCAACGCGTGAGAGGGCTAACTGTTGATGCTCCTTCCCTTAATGGAGTTTTGCATCAATAGATCCCACTCCCGCAGTGGCGGGCGGCCTCCCTTTCTTACTGAAGGAGTCTACATCCACCAGTCCCTTGAGTTTGCCCAGCCTGACACTGTCATCTGGCCTACTAACAAAGCCAATTGCATCAAACAGGACCGCGGCATTGCAGACCAAGACGCCATCTAGAAAACTGTCACCCAGATGATTAAGGACGCACAGTACAGCTACAATCATGACTTAAACATGTACCGTGTCCATATAAGCGACGAGATTGGCAACAAGGTCATGCTAAACCTTGACGGAATCACCTTCCCCCCAAGGTTCACCCCACCCTGAAAGCTTGTGCCGAGCAGAAAGGGCCCATTTTTCCCTCCTCGCGCAGTGCCCTTCCCCTGATACCTTCAAGATTCATCTGTGCGCATCAAACATTGCCAAAGTATAACCCTATTTTCATGTTTACATCCTGTAGCTGTACCTTGACCCTTCTACCTCCTGTACAGCAAGGATGCACCCCGCCTCTTTCCCGAACCAGTTCAAATCCTTGGCAAGGATATGTGGTAAGTTGAGTGTATAGTCAACCAACGAAGCAAGGGCAAACCCATGAAGAACGGAAACACTGTCAAGAATATGAAGTCAATTGGCTAGGTGGGCCTGATTACGCAACTACCTTTGACCCCCTCCGAACAATCGAGGACAAACATGGCAACCAAATTTGGTGCCACACCGGGGACCGCCGAGACCTAGGGAGCAGATAGGCTGCTGGGGACATGGCATTGGGGCTTGCATTGACTAGAACATGATAGAAAACCCCGACATTGAGTAGGAGGATCACCCCGAGTGCACCCACTTTGTGAGCATTAACAACGTGGAGCCAGACAACAGCCAATTGGCGGACATTGACCCAAATTATGACCCTGGATTTGTCCAAGCAGGGCAGGACGCGTGGCAGAGCGGGTGAGTGGGGGGACTTTCAAGGCCGCAGGAGGATACACCCATTCCCCCTTTCACTCACCAGGTTGTCAGTGCGAGCTGCGTGAATGAATAGGCAGCTGGTGAGAGAACACTGATCATCTTCAAAAACCTCCACCTTGCTTCCATATTTGTCAATCCTTATGTAGTCCAAGGTTGCCTTGACTGGCCCTTTGTTCTAATCCCCGTGGACTCAGGATTACACACTTTCGTGGTCTTCAACACATATATCATGCGTGACAGGATACGGAAAGGCAAGTCCTCCCTCCATCTGCGCATCGAGCTGGCCAATCGCGGCACAGAATCCGGATCTTCCTACCTAGCGTCCGCGCCAAGAGACCCCTCACGAAGGACTCGCTGACCCTGGTTTTGGTACCCCTCATTGTTGCCCGATCCTGACTACCGCATAATTGGACTCCCCCTCACATGTTCTTTGCTGGTCATTGCAGGGTGTAGCCAAACAACACTGCTAAGCTGTCCTTTCAGCTCGTACACAGGGGCCATACCTACAGGATCCTCGTCCAGCCCATTGTAAGGGTCTGGGAGGCTAGCCATCAAGCTGAAGAAAGGAGCAGTTATGCAGTTCCCTTCATCGTTGCCATGGAAACTGTACCGCTGATGTCGGCACCGCCACAAATCCAGCCCCCCAAAGGCTCAAACACTATGCAACCAAACGCTTTTATGCGCTCAAGGAGCAAAAGTAGTTCAGGTAGATATTGGTCTACCTCTCCCCTGACCTAAAAGAACCCAACTGAATCCGGATCCACGTGATAAAGCTCGGCAAGGAGGAGGATCTCTATGAGCAGAGAAATGTCCGACCCAACCTACCAACCACCAACAACAACCAGGAAGGCTTTCTCTGCAACATAATTGAGAAGTACAATCCTGTTGGCCTCTACGAACAAAACAAGGGCTTGCCACCTGACCAATAGAACCTCACCTTCATGATTGCACTTGAACAAGGCTCTAAACCAAAGTTCACTCCCCTCCGACCAATGACCAATTGCAACCCCAGATCAATGAGAACCTTGACAAGGGTTCCATACGTCACTTGATCCGCCAGGGGCGCACCCGTTCTCTTTGAAAGAAGACAGACTTTGGTCTTCAGATTCGCCTCCACCACCGATGACTCAGTCGCGTCCCAAAATGCTGCCAAACACCTCTCCCAAGCCACCAGGAGATGCAGACAGGGTATCAAAGGCTAAGTACTTCATGGTGATTGTCATCAAGCATGCCTACCATTGATTCCGAGTTGCAGACGACAGCATCAAAGAAACCGCAATCTGAACGCGCTACTTCCACTCCAAGCATCGTCATGCTGTCCAGCCTCACCGATCCGCCTGCAGCGTTCCAAAAAAGACGAACCACTACTTTGGCCACCTCTACAACCGCTATGTCATCTCATACTTTGATGATGTCTTTATAAAACTCTGAAACAGAGGTAGACCACGTGAGACACGTTGACGAGGTTCTGCATATTCTTGCCAAGAAACAACTCAACATCAATCCGTGGAAATGTTACTAAGGCCAGTCGCGCGTTGAATGCCCGGACACGAACTGGGAATCAACAGCTTGTACATTGCACATTGAAAAATTGACACCCTCTGCCAATGGACCATCCCTTGCAGCACAACCAACATCCAAGCGATACTCCGCTTCACAAACTGCCTTCGCCACTATATTGATTGCTACTCCCAGATAGCGCTAGCCCTGTTGTGACTCCAGTCAGCGGCTATCCCATTGCTATGGACGGCGGAGGAGATAGACTCGTTTTAACTCCTTAAGGCTGACATTCACACGGCACCAGTACTTGCCACTACCACCCAACAAGGCCTACCTATGTGTTCTCCGACACATCGGACTTTGCCATCAGAGGATGAGTAGCCTGAGCGGCCAGTGAAATCAAGTATAATTATTTGCCGTTGCCACCACAGTAGAAGGCCTGACTAACCTTTCTAGCCTCCAACCCATTAGGTTCTTTAGCCGCAAGATGAAACCGGCGGAAGTAAACTAACCCGTTCACAACCAGGAGCGCCCTGTCCCCTTCCAGATCATAGAAGCAAATCAGCATCCACTCATCGGCCACAGGTTGCAGGCATTCACGAACCACAAGTCGCTGATAGACTATATCATGGGACCAAAGTAAAGCCCACGGCAAGCCACATAGATCGAGTCTCTTCAAGGTTTTGACTTTGACATGGAGCACCTCCCGGGGCAGTACAACACAATTGCAGACCTGCTCTCCCGTGCGCTGCAGTACATCCCGCCCTGCAGCTGTGCCAAGAACGCCTTGACACCATCACAGACAGCCTCTGAATGGTATAACAGCGGAGTACACAAACTCCCAGCCGCCTCCAAGGACACAGCAGCTGGCAATGAGCTTAGGAAGTACCTCAAAACCGCCCAGTTTGCGCTCAACATCAAGGTGAGACTCAACACATCTACCCTAGCAACACATACAGCGGGTATGAAAAAGCACCGGCTCTACGTCCCCAAGGCCATGCAAAATGACGCCCCGGGACGCTACCATGGTTAGATTATCCATGGCGGTGACCTCTGTATTTTGAAAACAGTGGTGAGGTGGTGGTGGAGTAGTATCAGGCGGGGTTGTGCAGCAAGATCGCTTGCTACGTGTCAAGGTGCCCTGACTGCCAGAGGTTCAAGCACGCAAAGCGCCGCTACCGGCTCCTAATACCATTTACCATTCCAGAGGAGTGTTGGAAGATGATTGGGTTTTATGAGTTCGCCTGCCAGATAGCTTACGGCCCATAGGGCGAGGAACTCCGCCGATGCATTGGCTTCATCGACGACACTAACTGCCCAGCTGCCCTTGTCCATACTTCCAAAAGTCATACCAGCTACGCAGTTCACAAGTGTGTACAACTCTTGCTTCTACACTCGGGCTGGCCTGCCCAACGCCTTCGTAACGGACCGCAACCCATGAATCATCTAAGACTTCTAGGAAGCCAGCATCAAGGGCTCAGTGATGACGGCTCAACATCAACAAACGAACGAAAATAGCAAACGGATGATCTAGACGGTTAAGCCCATGATGCACAATTGTGCAAAGGGTACGGGTGCCAACTGGGTGTCCCTCCTTCCCCTCCTGGAGTTTGACATCAAAAGTCGCCCCGCCCGCAGTAGTTAGCTGCCCCACTTTCTCACTGAACAAGGCTTCATTCCCCAATCCCTCCAGTTGGCTTGCCCAGACACTGTATCGGGCCTACCAACAAACCCAACCAAGCAGAATATGACTGCTCTGTTGCGAACCAAGATGCCATCCATATAATTATTGCACAGAAGAAGAAGGAGGCACAGGACCTCCACACCTGCAACTTCAACGTCGGCCATGTACACATAAACTGTGACGTCGGTGAGAAGGTCATGCTCAACCTTGACCAAATCAAAATCCCACCAAGGCTCAATTACCCTGCATGTTTGTGCCAACTTGGAGAGACCCCTTTCCTGTCCTTGCACGAGGCTCTGCCCCTGACACCTACAAGGTGGATCTGGGCACATCAATCATTTCTAAGGTATATCACTACTTTCATGTCAATATTCTTAGGCTGTACCTTTTCCCTTCTACCCCTGTGTTCCCCAAGGATGCATCCCACCTCACCCAGAACCTGTTCCAATCCTAGACAAGGACAGATGGAACCTTGATTGTATTGTCAACCAACTGAACAAGGGCAAACCTTTGAAGAACAGGAAGCACTGTCAAGAATACAAAGTCAAATGGCAAGGCTGGCCCAACGATGCAATTACCTGGGAGCCTCTCAGAACAGTCAAGGACTCTGCCTCCTACAACAAGTGGTAGCCCACACACTGCTTCCAGGTTTGCTACCCCCTTGTCTGCATACCCTGATCACTACCAGTTGAAAACCGATTGAGGGGTGGGTACTTCACAATCACCTCATGATAAGAGGGTCGGGAGCTTCGTGCATGCCTCCCAAAGAGGATCAGGGAGCGCTGCTCTTCATCTATACAGGCTGACGTCTGGGCATTAGCGGCCTGCGCAGCCATCAAAGCCAGTTGCCGGCAGGTCAGATGTAGGGGCACTACAGTTATATGGGTACTTGCATCACAAGGACTTTCAGGTCATCAGGCGCAGGATGCTTGGCTCATGGTTGCCTGACCCCAAGCTTCAGGAACTGTACAATCAACTTGGGAAAGGGTCAGGGAGGGTGGCTCAGCCTCTCTATGGGCAGGGTCAGGGCATGCCTGCCTGCACCAAAACTGAGCACCAGAGAAGCACTAGGATGGGAATGGGACAATCCTGAGTCAGTCAGCCCCTCCACAACTTGGAATATTGCATAGTGGGTGTGTTTTCTCCTAACCTGCATTAGCAATGGTTGCCCTAGTAAGATTTCCGCATCTGCCTGCTACTTGGGACGGTCATGCTAGTCAGTCAAAATCTGGGAGGCTGACGTAAAGCGCAGCAGCACCACAACTTGGGAATACTGTGGTATTACTTCACAGGGGCAGCCCTTGGACGCTTAGAAGGAGCAAGTGTTGCACTTAGCCTTGAAAAGTCCCAACACATTGCGCTGTAAATTGGCTAAGCCTGATCCACATAGATCCCCCCTGTATCCCTTCATTATCTACGTTGTGCATGTATGCAGCTTGGTGCCCGGCCCCTAGGCTACTTAGCTGTGGCAACCGCAATGGGTAAACATCATCACCCTTGACCTCTTCTCACACCCCAAACGAAAGTTTGATACTTCCTCCCCTTAGAAGGAGCACCAAAGCTTAGAGGCGCCCAGTAAAAATTATGAGGTTCACTACAGACTGAGCCACAATGGGGTGGGCTTTTGCAGCCAAGGCCTTGACGGCGGTGGCAGAGTCAAAGGCACGTCGTTGGGATCCCAAGTTGCAAAGTTTTTGGAAACGCAGTATTTGTCCCTTATCGAGACACTGCAATGGGCCAAATGGGCGTTACTATGCCGGACTTCTACAGCATTTGCATTGGCGTCAGTGAAGAGGTAGGTTTTTCCATTCATAACTGGTGCAGGGTTTGAGGAGGGCAGCTTGGCCACAGAACCTATGTTGGAGGAATAGGTCTTACTCCTTCCTCAAGCTGTTCATCAATACAGACCTGGATATAACACAAAGCACTGGGCGCCCTTTGTGTCCTAGCAAATTGTCTCGCCGCCTGTTCCTTAGCTTCTTGGTTGGCGACCAACAGATGTTCGTCATCCGGTTCTTGTTCCGGGTCCTCGCCAATGACTTTGGCTTTGACGGCATTGTGGATGTTGTGACCTTTCTGTTTCAAAGAGATTTGGGCGTCGCTAACCCACGACAGCCATTTATTGACGTCATAGTCCAGTTTCTTGAAGCGGTACTTCTTGTCGTTGTTGGAGTCAGAGTTGCGTCCCATGAAGGTCAATTGTATGGAGCAAGTGAGGGGGTAGCTCGTGGGGGCTTGTGATGAACCGATGTAAGTAGGCACTCTATGACAGCTAGTGAAATGATAAAGTAAAGAGGTAGCCGGAAAGGCGCCAACAAAGACACAGGAAGCGGTTTCTGAGGGCGTCAAAGAGTGCGAAGGAAGCACCACAGTTTTGAGAAAGACGTGTATTTATGATGGAGGACAAAGAGTCTGACTGAGAACCATTGGTTGGGCCTTTATCGCTTCCTACATTTCAGATGGGTATTATAAGGTGAGCAAGAATTCTCTCGCTGAGAGCAAAGTCACATCAATTTTGGAGATTAATCCCACGCTTGATGTGGGAAGATGAACCAGGAACAAAGAAGGTACCCTTTGTCCACAATCTCATGGCCGCATGCTCCCATTTGCCAATCCATCCCATAAATTAATCTCACCCTCTGAATAGAGGGAAAAAAAGAAATGATTCAGGAAAGACGCAATTCATCACACCCCTAGTAGATTTTGCGGCTGGCAAAGAACACGGCGGAAACTAATCTAAAGCACACAGGAATTCTGGATTCAGACTAGTAAAGATTGGTAGCCCCACTAGGATAAGGCGTGTTATTTGAGAAACAATTGGGAATGTTGAGAGAGGAAGAGATACAGACTATTAAAAGTTATTCTGTTTGACCCTCTTGCGTCGCGAAGCAGATGTTTTAGGGTAAACTGATCCAAACTCTTGAATTGCAATAGGGACGGTTTGGTAACGGTAGTCTCTTCCACACTTCTTGCATTGCGATGTGTATAATTGTTCTCCAGGTCGTCACAAGCGACACTTCCACGGGAGTCCCCGGCCATCATGAGCCAGCTCTCTGGTAGCCCCAGGGTTGTCCAGCTCCCTCTTGCGCTGTAACGCAGGCTTAGCCCTAAGTTCTTACTCCTCTTGCGTGAAAATATGCGCAGTTATTCTCAGGTCACCATGTGGCGACATCCAGGGGCACACTGAACCTGAACCGTCAAAGGTTGTGCGCTACGATTATCTGGATCCCTCTTGCGTTGTGACGCCTGCAGTTGTAGGGTTATCTGGCGCCCTCTTGCGTCATAATACAGGCAGTTATAGAATTCATCTTTCTTGCCCAAAGGTTGAGGCGGTCCGAAGGTTTTTCTGCTTCCTCTTGCAACAAAGTCAGGTTCACACACCTAACAGGAAACAAGGTAAAACTTAACAACAACTAACCATATTTGGTGGAAACTTATGAGCTAAGGAAAAGCGGCATTGAGGGGGCCTGTAGATCAATGTCCTGCATGCGTGGGAGGCCGCTTTGGGTTTGCTTGGAGAGCCGGGATATGCTTGCGTTTTGTGGTGGAGGTTGGGGTTGGAGTTGGAGCAGGCCGTACCAATGGCGTTGCTACTGGTGGAGCAGCGAAGAGGAGCCGGCGAGCATGGTCGTTGAGCCAGCTCTCGTACACTACAGTGTCCTTGATGTCTTCGAGTTTGATCCATTGGTTGTCCGCGTCCATGTAGCCGAGCCTTTTGACGAGGTATTGTTGAGAGTAGGATCTGTCCTTTTGTTATCAGCCTAGGCTTTGACGCTGACAATCTTCTCCATGATCCATTTGTTTTCACCTTCTAAGTCAATTGAGGCAGGGGAGAATGGGATGTTGGTGTTGTGACTGATGGAGGAGTTCAGTTGGATTTAGGGCTACTAATTATTGAAAGGGATGTACTTCCAGATGTGATGGATGTTGCTAGTTGAGATGTCAAGCTTGTAGCTGTCCAGAGCTTGGCAATGGCCAATGGTCTTGAAGGCGTCTCCCCAACGAGCGATATTTCTTTCTGGTAGCAAGGCTCTGAGCTGAGTGGCTACGCCTGTGATGTTGAAGAAGACTTGGTCTCCGGCTTCGTAGAAGCTAGGCTCGCGGTTCTGATCATAGGAGTTGGCATATGGATCTTGTCCCTGTCAGAGCGTCACTCCCAAAACTGCTCTGATGTCCTTTGGTTCTTGGGCGAATTCAAATAGCCGCTTGGTGGTGGTGGATTGGGCCATGGCCTGGATCTGTTTGTCCAGCTGTCTGAACTTGATACAGTTGGGGGCGTGGCCGCGTTCAGTGAAGAAAGGTGGTAGATGGAGATCTCCAGTAGGTGTCAGGTTGGTGTTCCATTCGAAGATAGGTAGAAGTTTCGACGGGCTGTTGCTGGTTTGGTCAAGGGAAGGTTTAAGGACCTTCTTCACAGTCTGGATCATTCATTCGCATGTGCCGTCCGTCTGCTGGTGGGGAGCTGTACCAACGTAGAACTGGATGCCGGCAACTTTGGTGAATACCTGCCAGAAGGCAGACATGACCTTGGCTTCGTAATCGGTAGACAAGAGCTGAGGGCAGCCAACCTGGGCAGACACCGAAGAGTTGAAGAGATCCGGCAGGGTTTGTGTTGTCCATTGTGACTTGGTCAGGATGAGGATGATCTGCGGACACAACTAGTCGAGGCAGTGGAGGCAGCAGTGGTACAGCTCGCCGTGGTGTCCAAGCCATACTTGCATGGCAAAGGCGTTGCACCCAATCATTTCCCAGCAGGTGTGAGGAACCTGTAGGAAGGAAGCAGTAGCTTTGCTTGGGATCTCTCAAGCCTTGGCAGTCCTGGCAGCTGATGATGTACTGGTTGATTTCTGAGAACATGGATAGACAGCTGTTACTAATTGCGCCCATTGCTGCTCATTTGTATTCTTCTTCCTCCATTAATATTGTGGGATTGATTTGTGGGATTTACTTAGAATATTGGAGCACATGGTCATGAGATCGTTAACAGCTGGAACACTCTTTGTTCCCTGTCCATCTTCGAACTTCATGCATTGCACTAATCTCCAACCTCTGTGCAACTCCATTCCAAGTGAGGGATTTTCGGAGCTCATTCTGTAATTCCCATCTACATTGTACATGGAAACGATAGACCGACCTGTGGTCCCAAGTAAGAGTCTTTCCCCAAAATCATACCTACACTTCCTTCCCTAAACTGCTGTGGTTCCTTCGCCCTCTTCAACACCTCCAGATGCCCTCTCACTTATCCTTAATCGGCACCTCTCATCTGCACAGCTTGTTTCACTATATTTTTGCCCCGCTGTCATATAGTGCTGATTTATGTCGGTTCATCACATTGTAGCCCTGCTACTTTCTTCCTCACCTCGCACTATCTTCGCTAGTAAGGAACTCATCAAGGCAAACCCCCTTGATATAGTGAAATGAGTCAGTACTATCAAAGGCCATCAAGGATCTGCTGGAAACCTTGAATTTGACAAGCTACTTGGTTACTATCATGTCTGGAGTTGGACCGGAAGTGAGTGCAGGTGTTGGAGCGAATGAAGGTTTTGACGTATCTGGCCCCAGAGCAAGCAAAACGACTGCTACCCTAGGACCTGGAACCACGGCTCAGCCTACTTTGACCCCCATTGCCCTGGCAAGCATCAACGCCACCTTCTCTTGCAACCTCTGCAACATCCGGATAAGCCTTGCCAAATTGGCTTCCTCAACCAACTTTAACATGCCCTTCGAGAAGCTCCAAAAGAACTGATCAGGCAAAGCCAAGGTGGTCAAGAAGTACAACGGCCTTGATGGAAGCATGGAAGTAGTACCAAACTTCATCTCCTCAGTAAGCAACTACCTGGAAGAATACCGCAAAGAGGACCTGAAGCAAATTGCCACCGACAATGCAACCCTCTTTGCAGCCCAGGCAGCCAATGGACCGCCGCTGCCTATAGTCTAACCATGTCACCGACCTGGACCTCTGCTGTGCTTTCGACACATTTCTGATGAGGTGATGCAAGACGTGGGTCACCAACCAGCGGGAGAAGTACAACAGGCCTATCGCCACTCATGCAGGTGCACCTCCCTGTACCCCAAGGCACCACCTTGGCTATCCTCCAGCACCTGTTCACATCACTGCCTTCACGAGCTACTAATTCCCCAAGAACGTGGTCAACAGCTTTAAGCTCGAACTTGCCAACCATGCCTTTGGAGCGAGTCTATCAGAATACAACAACCAGTTCCACCGTTTTCTGAATCAAGCTTGCCTCCAGTCCCATACAACGGCAAGCTCCCAATCATGGACCCTGACTAGATCAACTGATACAAAGCCGGAATCATGAGAAAATCCCACCTTTGGCACCGCCATTGTCCGATACATTGTGCGAAACCAAATTACTATGACAGGACTCAGAATTCTCCAGCTACGTCTCTGATGCCCATAAAAATTTCGGCCTTGTAGATGTCAATGGTCCCAGTCGAGAAGAACGCGACCACGCCCAGAGCCACACTAAGTCCGCGGTCGCCTCCGTTTGGCTCAGCATGCTGCCTCTCTAGTCAGCACTCCTCAGACCATCGCCTTTGCACCGTCTTTGCAACCACCTCTCCAATCCGTATGAGACAGGACAGTCGTGCAGAATTGGCACCAGCCAGGCCCTCAGCCGGCCTTCCTATTTCCCTGTGCCACAATTGCCGCATCCACATACACTTGATCAAGCCTTTTCCCAGCAAGCTTCAGCGAACTTATTCACGCACTGTCTCCCACATCTCTTCCTTATGCTATTCTGGGATACCCAGGGGCAATTTTTCCATTCCAACCACCTGCCACAACCTACAGGGGCTATGGAGACTCAAACAGGAGCGCCGGCAGAGGAGGTGGCTGTTACCATGGTCGAGGAGGCTGACCTCCCCCAGCCACCAGCTCCAGAGGTAAGGCTAGTGAGGGTACTGCTCGCTGAAGTCAAGGATGCAGAATTAGCAACTGGTACAAGGCTGCTCAGTTCTTCAAAGCATAGCACCAGCAGCTTCCCCGCGACAAATCTTCAGAGCAAGGACATGCCAAACCAACTCCGGATGTCCCCTAACCTGGGATAGGTGGACCCCAAACACGCTGTCCAGATCTCACATGAACACATGGGAGCTCAGAGTTCGGACAAATTATGGGACCCTCATGGGACCCCTTTGCGGACCACTAGGATTTTTGAAGGCGGCAGTAAAGAACCCTACATTGTTGGCGCATAAGAAGGGAATTGGCGGGAATCCAGTGAATGACAAAGTCGACGAAGTTACCCTAACTCAGTTTGTCAAAGAACCTATTGAACCCCTATTTGTTGATCCTCTTGTCATCCATGCCCGCTTCAATGGTCGCTTCAGAAGAATCCTCATAGACTCCAGATGCGGCACGCTACCAGTATCCGACCTCTTCATCTTCAAGCACCGCTTTAGCATAGTCAGGTCCTCCCGACTCCTTCATATCGACCTAGCTCGGAATGGCAAATTGACGCAATCCACCAATGACTTGCGCTGATATCATTCTGCTAGACCCAGCTTCAAGGAAGTAGGCCAAGCTAAACGCCTTACCTTTTGCAGTTGCCTCCATCAGATGAAACGTTATCCTTGGCCTCCCTCTAGCTAGGCAGTTCCACGGACTCAACACTGCTTGGCCTCACAGTGCAACAAGACCAGCTATGGGATTGGAACATTAAGAGCAGAAATTCAGCATTCCCTCTCAGCTGGGACTCCACAGATGGGAAAACTCTCCACTCCCAGAATCACAGAAGTATTGCCCTTGCCCCAACGCTCGAATCTTTGCAATCAAATAAAGCGATGAAACGAACCCTCAGATCCTGAAACCCCCCTATTCATTTCTACTATATACACTATGGAGATGAACCCCAACCTGTTCCTCAAAGCCTGGCGTTGCAGAAATTTTAATAAATCGTTCAGTGCACCCCTGAGCAAAGCCCAGATGACCTGAACATTGTGAATATCCATACTACATGTCTCACCTCGCCGTAGGAGCTCCTTGACCCGATCAACCTGAAATCAACGGTTGATGTCCTAACTAACTGATAGGACATCTTTCTCAATGAGTTGATCAACGAATACAGCAAGTCAACCCTGTTCCAGCCAAATGTTGGTCTTCTGCTTGATTGAGGTATGCATAACTTCTCATTCAAACTCATCGCAGACGCTCATCCGAAATTCTATCTGATGTGCCCGCTCTCTCAAGATGTGCGCGAGGTGTTAGAAAAACAGATAGCTGGCTACCTAGAAAAAAGATGGATTTGGCATTTTCGGTCAGCATGGTGAGCACTGATTGTATTCGGCAAGAAAAAAACGGTGGCGTGCAACTACGCCTGGACTATCTTGGACTCAACTCTGTCACCAATCAAGACCAGACGCGGCTACATAGCCTCCTCGAGATGCGCAATTGACTTGCAGCAGCCAGATGTTTCACCCTGGTGGACGTCAAGGATGCCAAATCCGGGTCGAGATGACATTATCCAGAGCACAGCAATTCGAATAAGATATGGCCACTTTGAGTTACTGGTGATGCCATTCGGATTATCTAACGGGGTTGCATCGAACAACTGATGAACTCCATCCTCAGTCACCTGTATGACAAGGTTGTTATCTCCTACCTCGACGACATCCTCATCTACTTGAAATCCAAAGAAGAACACAAGCAATATGTCAAGGAAGTCCCAGCAATTGTACTAAGGCACGACTTGAAGATCAAACCAAGCAAATGCCTCTGTGACAAGGAATAAGTCAAGTTGGCGGCAATCAAGGCAGGCGTGACGGCATCTCTATTACTCCTTCCAAAACCGCCCCCCTCCTGGAATGGAAAATTAAAGGGAACACCCACAACATCCAGTCCTTACTATGATTCACCTACTACCTTCTGCCTTATGTCAATAACTACTTGGAGATTGTGTTCCCGCTATCAGAACTACCGCCAGAAAAGAAGCCATGGAAGTGGACCAAACACAAACAGTTCTTCTTCGAGCATCTCTGACAGGCCATCTCCACTGCACCAGTGCTCGCTCGCTTCGACGCTTGCTTAGGAACGTATGTCTTCTCTGACGCCTCTGACAACGCCATCAGTGGATGGGTAGCCCAGAACGCGAAGTCGGACAACCCGATTCCGACACGGCTTCCGACCGCCATAAATGACCTGACCGACTTCCCTCAACTACATCCAATCTCGTACTTCAGCCCCAAGATGAAGCCGGCATAGCTGACCTACCCAATACATGAGAAAGACCTGCTTCCACTCGTCAACCTCCTGAAAGCCAATTGCCACGAGCTCATCGGCATCCACTTCCGTGCATTCACAGACCACAGATATCTCATCTACCTGAATACTCAGCCAATTTATAAAAGCTGACAAATTGGTTGGATTGAAGAACTCCAGGAATACTACTTCCCCATTGAATGCATGCCGGGTCAATTCAACACTGTCGCAGACCTTCCATCTCGTGCACCTCAATACGTCCCCAAGTTCACCAAATGCCAAGAACGAGTCGAAATCCTTGTCAGCACCTCACTCACCTCCAATATCAAAGCGCAACCAACAGACTGACTAGCCAATGACTTCATCAAACCGAAAAAGCAGCAGAATGGCTCCACTACATGACCATCCATGACTGTACCCTCGACATCAAGGCACAACTAACTAGCACAGGAAACGAAGCCTCAAAGCCAAGCTAGCTCGCCAAACATAGGTTCAATAACGGCTTCCTCTACTACGGCAATCAACTCTACGTTCCAGACGTCATGCACAGATCCATCATGGAACAATACCACGACCGAATTGCCAATGGCTGTCACCAAGGTCAGATCAAGACTTATCAAGAGAATTCTCATGAAATTCTACTGGCCATCTATGTTCTCTGAGATCAACCAGTACATTATCAGCTTTCCAGACTGTCAATGCTTTAAGGATCCCAACAAAGCTACAGCTTCATCCATCCTTTCCCGGTTACTCATGCCTGCTGGGAAACAATCAGATTCAACGCATTTGCAATGCAAGTATTGTTTGGGCCACACAACGAGCTGTACAAGTCCTGCCTTTACTTCCTTGACTACTTCTCCTCCTGAATCATCCTTATACCAACCAACACAGGATGGACAGCGCAAACCCTGCCAGATCTTTTCGCCTCACCAGTTTACGCCCAGGCTGGCTTCCCTCAAGTCTTTGTCATGGACCACATAGCGGAGGTGATATCAACTTTCTGGCAAGCATTCACCAAACTCGCCGGCATCTAGAAGAATGTTGCCATGGCTTCCCACCAGCAGACCAGCTGCAAGTGCGATCAGATCATCCGGACATTGAAAAGGTCCTTAAACCTTACCTCGTTTGAACCAGTGACACCTGGAGGATACTCCTACTGTTCCTCAAATTCAACATCAACGCCTCGCCTACCAGAGACCTCAACCTATCCCTGTTCTTTAACAAACAAGCCTATGTCCCAAACTCTCTCGATTTCGAACGGCCAAACAAACGAATCCTGCCATGGGCAAATTCACTACCAGAAAGCGGCTGCTCCAATTTGCCCAAGAACAGAAGGACATCAAGGCAATCGTGGAAGTGGTCTTTTGACGTGCGCGTAACCGGTACATCAGTCCCTACAATGAAAACCGCGAACCTATCCCCTACGAAGCGGGAGACCAAATCCTCCTTAACATCACCGGCATCACAACTCGGCTCAAGACCTCTCTGCCACAAAAGCTCATTGCTCCCTGGGGAGGCCTGCTTCAAGATCATCAGTCCTGGCCCCACTCTGGCTACCTACAAGATGAACATCTCAACTAGCAGCATCCAACAAGTCTGGCCTTACTTCCACGTCAACATCGTGAAGCCCTTAATCCAACCAAACTCCTCCATTCATCGCAACACTGACATACTATCCTATCTTGCTCCGATCCACATAGAGGGCAAGGACAAATGGAAAATCATGAATATCATCAACATCAAAGACTACGGCAGGCCATGCAAGGACGGAACCTACACTCAACGCTACCTTCTCAAGTGGCTCAGCTACCCGGACGCGGACAACCAATGGCTTAACTTCGAGGACATGAAGGACGCCGAAGCATACAAGAACTGGCTCAAGGACAGGCCTTCCCACTCCCCCTCTAAGCTCATCCAGATGAAACCCATGGTGCAGCCACTCTGACTCCAGCCACAACCTTGACCACAAAACGAATTTGACTCCTGGCTCTCGACGCGGACCCAAAGCGGAATTCTACTCATCCGGGACTTTGATCTACAAGCCTCGTCACCATTACATCTCATAAGTCTTTACATAATGTCGGAATAGGATACTTTGTTGTTCAGTGCTGTTTTTGTGTCCTTTTGGGGTGTTTGGCGTGCTCCTGGATGTAGCCCTTGTGGGGACCTGGGAATAACCGCTCTGGTTTCCACAAAAGAGGGGGCTGAACAACCCTATGAACTGCATGTGTTCCCATGCAGGACTACCGACAACCCTAGGAAAACCGCTTGCTTGTTCTTGATGGCCGGGTACTTCCCCGGAAGTATCGCTCATAACAATCCAGATATCACCTGCACACGCTACAAAGCAAGAGGGAACCAGTCATCTCTACGGAGACCGGAGAGGTCGCTCGTGACGGGCGGGTACTCCCCCCAGAGTATCCCTTGTGAGGACCCGGAGATCAACAGCACATGTTACAATGCAAGAGGGAGTGGAGAACCCTAGGACAACCGAAGAGGTCAATTGTAAAAGTCGGGAACTTCCCCAGAGAGTTGATTGTGACAGCCCAGAGAACAACAGCACACGTTGAAACGCAAGAAGGTTGGAACTGATTGCCCTTACCAAACCGTCCCCGTTTTAACGCAAGAGGGAGGAACAGAGTACTCTAAGCCCTCTGCATCGGGAGGTAAAAGGACAGGACAGAATACCATGAAATCATTTGTTTCCCTCCTTTGCTAATCCTTCCGAATCTTCTTCTTTAAAACCATCTCAGCCTAATTTCTTAAAATCAAATTTTGCTCCTCCTCCTCCTCTAAATTGCTATCCTCTTGTGCTAAGTCGTCCCCATTCCCTGTCCATGAATGAGCGAACTTCAAACTCCACGCCTCCAAGTCCCCAATTCCTACGTGCTTCAGTTTGATTCTGCCGCCTTCTCCTCCGACCACAGAATGTACGGGGGGTGTGATGAATTGCGCCGTTTTTGGCTCATTCCTATCCTTTTTTCCACTGTTTATAGTGTGGGATTAATTAGTGGGATTTATTCAGAGTATCCGAGCACATGGTCATGAGCTCGTTGACAGCAAGAACTATGACCTCCAAACGTAGAGTCGACCTCGTGGCAGCGGAAGCCGTTGTTGACTCTATAGTTGGCAATTTTTCTTGGCTTGTAGCATTCATTTTGGGTGTCGGTCAAAGGTGCCTTGATGTGGAGAGCATACTTGTTGATGGTCATGTGGTGGAGCCATGCTTGTGCCTTTTCCGGATCTGTGAAGTTGTCTGCCAGTCGGTCAATCGGGCTCATCTGGAGGTCAAAGATGAGTAGAGTGATGGAGAGGATTTGAATTTGTTCAGACATTAGATTTGTTCTGATGTCTGTACATGTCATGTAGGTGGCTTGTGTTGATTCGCCGCAAGCCGCTACGTCCATTTGAAGGAGTCTGGAGAACTTGATTTTGCCAAAGCGGCGCTTCGCAACAAAGCCTTTGGATACAACTAGCCTGTTGCATCCAGAGTATATGAGGGTCCTTCCAAAGTGACCATTGAAGCAGACATGGATGACAAGAGGGTCATCGATGAGCAGCTCAATAGATTCCTTGACGAACGCAGTGAGGGTAGCTTAGTCCATGTTGTTGTTCTCTTGATTTCCGCCGATTAGCTTCCAATGCGCCAGCGAAGTAGGGTTCTCCACTGGCGCCTTCAAAAATCTGAGTTGTCCATGAAGGGGTTCCATAAGGGGTCCTGTGAGTTCTCTGCTCTCTGGGCTCCCATCTGCGCCTGTGAGATCTGCATGGCGCGTTCAGGGTCCACCATCCCAAGGACTGTAGTTCTTCTTAAGGTTGTTGATTTCCAACTGATGGTCTGAGGCGTCGTGACTCTGAAAGTTGTGTCTTGTTGAAGCTGCTGTTGCTCTGCTTCAAAGGAGTGCGCCGCCGTGTACCACGTACTACTTCGGTGTACTTCACATCCAAGAGCAGTGCTCCAGCGGGTGTTTCCTGGAGAGCTGGCACCTCGGTGAGATCCGCCACCTCGTCCGCAATAATTTCTTTGTCCTCTGTCAATGTTACCATGCACGCCTCCATACCCCACATAAGCTGTGGTAGACTGCTGAGACAGGACGATTGCGCTGGGCACTCCAGGGGCGGCGTAGGGGAGCAAGGATGGTGACCGTGCTAATATAGGAATGCCGGAGCCTGGTGGAAAAAGGCTGGGTCCAACGTATGTAAAGACAACAGGCGTTGCGAAAGAGAATAGGAAGGTTGGCTGAGGACCGAGCTGTTGCCGTTTCTGCAGAGGTTGTCCCATTGCGTATGGTCTGCCGCAGCCATTTCGAAGACAGTGCAAGGCAACGATCTGAGGAGAACTGACTGGGAAGGGAGGATTCCGAGATGAACCGAGGCCTCTGTGTATTTGGTGTTGCACTGGACGCTGTCGTGTTCTTCATGGTAGGGTCCATCAACATCGACGAGACTGAAGTTCTTGTGGGCGTCAACGGTATAGCTGATCAACTCTTAGATATCCTGTGGACTCCCAAGTCATGTTATAGTCATCTGGTTCTGCACGATTGATTGAATGATAGCGGTGCCAAGAGTAGGGCCGGAGGATGGCCGGCAGAGCGCCATCGAGGACCCAGAGGTGCGCCTGCGGGAGGGGCGGCACGCCTGAAGTACTTCTCCCGATGGTTGGTGAGCCACATCTTCCACGATCAAATAAGGAATGCGTCGAAGGCATTGCAGACGTCCTGGTTCTGCCTGCCTTGGGGCGGGATCCCCCGACACACCCAGTTGCTCCAACTCCAGCACTCGCTCACCGTCTAACTCATAACATGGTAGTAATCAAACGGCTTGTTGATGAGGAGGTTCCAGTTGATCCTTGATGGCCCTTAATAGTCCTGACTCGTGTCAATATATCAAGGGGTCTTGTCTTGACAGGTTGCTTACAAATGGAGATGATCCAAGATGAGGTAGGAACAGAGTGGTGATACCATGTGATGAACCAATGTAAATCAGCGCTCTATGAAAGTGAGGCAAACTATGAAGTAAAGAGTGCTAAGTTTGAGGTAGCCTGAGAAGAGCCAACAAGGATAAAGGAAGAGGTTTCTGGGGGCGTCAAAGAGAGCGAAGGAACGACAGCATTTTTGGGCAGGAAGTATAGGTATGATTGAGGGGAAATAGTCTGACTGAGGACCACAGGTCTGTCCTTTGTCGCTATGTCCAATGTAGTTGGGAATTACAAGGGGAGCATGGGAATTCCCTCACTCAGAGTAAAGTCATACCAAGGTTGTAGATTAGTCTGACGCATGAAGTCCGAAGATGGACTGGGAACAAAGAAGGTTCCCGCGTCAACGATCTCATGACATCATACTCCCATACTCCAAGTCCATCTCGCTAATTAATCCCCACTCTAAATGGAGGGAAATGAGTCAAAAAGGGGGTGATTCATCACAGGGCTGGTGCTGATAACATGGGATGATTTGAGTCGCTCAAAGGAAGTGAAGAGGAATGCACCCGAGATCAAAGGTGCCCAATTTCTCCAGATTGGTTGGGTGCTATTTAAAGCAAAAGTCACCAACTCCAGAAGTGATTGAAAAGAATCCTAAAACTGGTAGACAATACTGGGAAATCAGTTTTGTTGTCCAGTGTCTAGACAATACTAAGTATTTAGTATTGTTGTCCATTGCTTAGACAATACTAAATAGTAGCATTTCTGTCCATTAGACAATGACCTTTGTTCACTTCTTTGTAGAGAGAGTTGATGCACTAGAGTACATCGTTTCCTCTAAAGGGCGTGTTGGCTAATTCATAATCAATAGAGGGTCTTCCTATCAACAGGCAACTTATGGAAAGTGCCCATGATTCATGACTAGACTGGATCCACTGTGTCTCAAGATCCTACTTGGAGCAAAGACTCCTGAGGACGGTATTCCAAGTGTTCACAGTCTTCCAACCTCAGAAAGTAGGATAGACAATCGTCGAAATCCTTTTGTCGCATAGAATGGGAATTCTCATAATAGAAATTAGATTAACTTTCTTGATGGTGATCATAAATCTAAGGGTCGTGGAGGCATGAAAGTGGTAGGGATTGGTTTAGAGGATCAGCTGGTAGCTTTGGGGCAAAGGAAGGGTAGCGCTCCGAATGGAATGGAAATTGCTGACATACTACCCTTGCGCTTCTCGCCTCTGATCGCTTCACGGTTCCTTTGATGTAAAAGCGCACTACCTGTGCGATGTTATGTTCCCAAATAATGGTCCCACACCTTGTTCAAAAGTAGGCGGAAAATTGGTCCCTGGATCCACTCGAGGGGAGCAAGCAACCCCAGGTGGGACGGGTTTCAGCGTCGAGTTTCTTGCTGTCAATGATTAAACCGATCTCACCCGGTTGTCGGGTCTCGATGCACGTTGGGCGCTCACATTTTTTATTTTTTAAACGCTCGGGGTGAGCAGATCGGATCGGATCGGATCGAGTATGTGGAGAGGGAAGGATTGATGAGAGGGCAGGAAAGCGTTGATTTGGAGCAGGAGCTCGTCCTTGGTCGTTGTTCTCCTCCGTCAGCTCCACTCCCCCGGTTCAGTATCGGGTGCGAAGACAATTATTAATCAAAATGGGGATTTTTCCAGTCGCAGAAGACAACAGATGCGCTTCTGTTCTGGGGCTCTCTCAGGAGCCAATCGGTGCTCGGTGCCCCCGCAATTTCTGCGGCCAGCAGAGGAACAAACGCCTGTCGCGGCTCTGAGAAAATACGCCGAATGTCAGATAAAAGTCGTAACCAATACAGGCAGGCAGGGAAAAGGCACCAAAGGAGGTTGTGGAGAAAGTCTGAGAGCAACCTACTAAACTTCGGAAGACAAATCGCGGGAAGGCGGGGACGAGCTGTTAGCCGTTCAAGCACTGGTCAAAGAGCTGCTTGTCGAGTTGGAAGAAAATCGATGAAACGCCACTTGAGAGCGTTGCGCGATCGATCGCGATCGTACTCAGATCGCCTTCTCAACGAAAACAGGAAAACTCACAACGCGCTGGGAGGAAAACATGATTTTTTCCTGGGTGCACAAATTCAGAACTGGTTTGAACGGTGAGATGTTTTCGGGACTTCCCGTCAGGAGGTGTCCTGTTGGACTTTCTGTCGGCGACAATCTAGGACCGTGGCGAGGAGCGAGTTAAGATCTAAGTATGTATATTACGATGGCAACATACGGCTGTATTGGCACCTTCCTATACTACTTGTACTGGGTTTCCGTCTGGGGTGGGAGGCGGGAGAGAAGGTCACAGTTCCGCCGGCCTCGCCCCGCCCCCCCCCCCCCCCCCCCCCCCCCCCCGCCTGCTCTCCCACGTAGTGAAATGGCGTCTAAAAGACTGCCTACCCATATCGGTCTCTTCCCCGGCCTCTCTCGAAGGCCAGCAAACAGCAGGTGTGGTGTGAGGTGCGCCTGGTGCAGCTTGCAGTGCAGTAGAACGTGGTTCATCATGAAGCTCAAGTATGTATCCTCAAGCTTTCGGCCTGTCGATAGCATCTTTTTGTCTTTTTCTTCCCATCGTCGCCTCCGATCCGCATTTCTG